>CAJVPY010004970.1:0-11992 GCA_910591965.1 Dentiscutata erythropus | reverse complement strand
AGAAGCAAAATAAAAAAATTCATTGAATTTGGATACATGGGTGTTGAGAAACCATCTTTTAAAGTTTTGTAAAAAAATTTAAGAAAAAGAATGTTGCAATAAAATTATTTACATAAACTTTAATCAACGGTTGTTCAACAGCCATCTATCCAAATTCAATGATTTTTTTTTTATTTTGTTTCTGCAAATAGGTAGAATTAAAATAAATAAAAAAATTACTAAATTTGAATAGACAGATATTGATAAATATCGATTAAAAGTTTTAAAAAAATTTGGCTGCAGCTTTCTTTATTACTGATATCTAAACTTTGGACGAAGATAACTCGGCCATTACATAATTAAATTCAATCAAAATTTTTTTTATTTTAATTCTATAATCTCACTGAAGTAAAATAAAAAAAAATTGATCAAATTCGATTATGTAACGGCCAAGTTATCTTCATTCAAAGTTTAGATATCTGTAATAGAGAAAGCTGCGGCCAAATTTTTTTTCAAATTTAAATAATTCTTCTCAATATCTGTCTATTCAAATTCGGTAAAAAATTTTTTATTTTAATCCTAGATACTTGTATAATCAAAATAAAAAAAATTTCATTGAATTTGGATATCTGAGTGTTGAGAAATCATCGTTTAAAATTTCAAAGAGAAAAAATTTGCTGATTTTAGATTTTTTTTCTAAGATATTTCAAGCTTTTTCAAAACTTCTAGTGAATGTTTCTCGACAACTACTTGACCAAATTTAATGAATTTTTTTTGTTTTAATTTTACAAATATATAGAATTAAAATAAAAAGTTTTACCAAATTTGATTGCGTGGTTACTGAGAAATCGTCGCTAGAAGTTTAGAGAAATTGAATGTTTTGGCTTCAGAATTAGATCAGAAAGGATCTATAGTAATCTTCAGCCTGGGATTTTCTTGACATAAGGAAACCCTATCTATTCTGACCCTATATAGATCCCTGTCGCAATGTGCTGTGTTGCAAGTACTATATTTTAAAGAAGGCTATAGTTCACTTGTAACATTTTGGTGCCTTCTGGCAGAAATGTTAAAAAGTTTCTACCAAATACCAAAATATCTCTCCTCTCTTCTCCCTCTTTACAGATTCTTTATTTATAGATGCCTATTACTAAAGGAGTAATAGTGCACTTGGAAGTCCTGTTAAATTGAAAAAGATTTAACAGAAGGGCACACTTGAAGCCTCTGCTTTCATAGCAACCGAAAAGTTCTATTAAATTGAAAGAGATTTAATAGAAGGGCCACTTGAAGCCTCTGCTTTCATAGCAACCAAAGTTCGCAGCTTACTGCAACCCCGAGATTAGATCCCATTGGAACGGGTACCCCACGAGCCAAACATGTAGGCATAAGGACCCATAGCTCACAGCTTACTATAAACCTTAACTAAGAGTGTTAAGCACGAATTACCTACAAGCCAAAGTGTAAGTATAAGTAATTCCAAATTGGTTTGAATTTATTTATATTATTTTTTTTTCTCTTTATGCACTGAGCATACCAAATTCATCTGCAACAAATTGGAGCCCACGAGATACAACATTCTTCATCTCTTGCAGTATCAGTTATACAAACTTCATATCCAGATTTATCTTGTAGAGCGTGTTATCCTGCTGCAACTTATCATCGTCATTATCGTCAATTTTGGCCTTTATATCGAAACCAATATAAAGCCACTAAATATACTCAACGAACTGTTGACGCATATTTAATCTAATCACTGTTAGAGAATATAACACTGCTAGAGCAGCTGCTAGAGATATTGTTTTTAGCTGCCGATATAGTAATTCAAATTTAGATCCTAAAGCGGTTATTACTGTCCTCCTTAAGTCACACTCAATCTTCACTCTCCAACCGACTTTACCTATCGATTTTGAAGCAAATGCACTCAATCTATATATTGAAAACCCTACTATTGCATCATTCTCTCAGAATCTTCCAACTACTGCTTCTACTTTTAGAAACCTCTCTCCTACTCTTGCTTACTAAGGAAACTCTAACTTTGCTACTCCCCCAGTATAATCTATATATACTCTTGGACCTGAAGATTTAGATGACCCTAATCCACCTTCTTTAGTTCCATATGATGAAGATACTACCCATATTGAATTTCCTTCTTGAATTGCTTTACCCTCCTCTCCGTTTATAGAAGTTTCATTAGATAATCCTCCACTTAGACAACAACCTAGCTCAACTCCTTCTACCTCTCAACAACCTGGTGTAATTTGACAAATAATTAATCGCATAAGCTCTTATAATTCCCTTTCTAAACTAGTTCAACCCCCTGTCATACCTGGAACCTATCCCGAAGCAAATATAGCCATTGATATTTAATCTACCACCCCATTAAATACTTCACCTCCTCCTGTTGTAAATCTTCCTGCACCAAAATCAGTTGCTCTTCTAACAACAGAAGCTCCTCATCGAGAAATTAATTGGAATGAACATCTTGACTTATCTTCTCTACCAAGAGATAACCAACAGTCCGACGCTAAATCTGAAGCTACTATTGATCAAGAATCTGAATCTGAACCTGAGGTTGAAATAATTAATAACCAGGAACCAAACCAAAAACCAGAACAAGTTAACAACCAACAACCAGTACAACTGAACCAAATGCAAAATCCCAACCAAGCTCTAACTGCTACTGCTAATGCCCTAAATAACCTAGCTGACAACCTAGGATGTGATAGTGAAAAATCTCTTATCAAAATTGACTTTTATCGAGGTGATGGAACCCAAGACCCCATAACTTGGCTAGAAGAGTTTGAACATGCTGCCAGAGCCAACCATTGGACTGCTGCCTGATAGCTAGAATTAGTCTCTGCCTATATGAAGGATAATGTCCAAGAATAGTTTACTAGCTTAGCAAATTCTCCAACTTATTTTCATCATACCCAACATGGCCAACAAGTAAACAACAACCCTGTTAGAAGTTTTACCCATCTATTCAAAGAAAAATTCAGCACTACCAAGCAGAAAGCCACTTGGCAAAAACAACTTTTTGAAATTAAACAAGAAACAGACACAATAGATACCTACGTTAGCCATTTTAAACAACTTAGAACTAGAGTCGACCCAGATAATGCCTACCCTGCCGCCCTTCTTATCCAAATCTTTATTTAAGGACTTTGACCGGAATATGCTGTAAATGTTCAAGCATCTGAACCTGCTAACCTAGATGATGCTATAACTGAAGCTAGAAAATGGGAAACAGGAAGGGTTATAACCTCTAATTATAATGCTAATGATGATACTAACAAAGCTATTGAACGTTTAACTGAGCAAATAGCTAAATTAAGTGTTAATCTTGTTGAAAAACAAACTATATTTCCTCCTTCTTCTACTTCTGTTTATTATTCAGATAAAGATAAAAGTTCTTCTCGACAAGATAATAATAGTATAGTGTGTTACTACTGTGGTAATAAAGGACATTTTATTAGAGATTGCCGCATTAGAAAAGATGATAAAAGAAGAAACTCTCGTGATTATTCTGTGACCGAAGCAGTAACTACTCTTCTAGAAATAACTGATCCTATAACTGCTCTCGTTCTCGTAATAGAGATAGATCTAGAGACAGAAATTCTAACTGTTCTAGATATAATCATTCTAGAAGCTGAAGCCAATCTAGAAATAGATCTAGAAATGATAAGAACTATCAATCTAATAACCGATCAAGAAGCCGCTTTTCTACTCTTTATCCTTGTGATGCATATATTGTAGACACTGCAACTGACTATACCTTCGAACAGTTTGAAACCTTTTTAGCTAATGAATTTATTCGAGAAGCATTAGCCAGATATTTAGCTGAGGAAGCTAAAACCAAGACACAGACTCTCTCTATACCACTCCTGTAAAATGCAATATCAAACTTAAAGGAAAACCTTACCAAGCCGTAATAGATAGTGGTGTTGCTATTAGCATGATCTCCCATAAAACTGTAAAGGAATTAGGACTAAAAATAGAAGCTCCCTCTACTAGTCTTACCTTATTTGCTGCTGGAAATTCTACCTGACTTTTAGGAATTATTAAAAACCTCTCTGTAGAAATTGAAGGTATAACTATCTCTCTTGACATAGAAGTAATGAATATTGCCTCCTACTCGTTACTTTTAGGTAATGACTAGTCACAAAAAGTTGAAGCCAGTTACAACTGAAAAATAAAGCCTATACTCTCAAATGGAACAAGAAAAAGATCCATGTTCCAACCACTTATGAACATAACCAACCTCTATCTGCTCAACCTACTGTAACTGATGAAAAATAATTACAACAATTTGAACAAGAATATCTTAGTCCTCGAGAAGCTTACATGATTAAAGAAAGCCAACCTGTTGCTTCTACCTCCAGATCCAGACTCTACTCCAATGCTAACCAAGGATATAGGAATTGCTCTTCCACTGCCCAACTTTTTGCTAACTGCCCAAACAATCGATGTTTCTGATATAATTGATATGGTCATCTTGCCGTATATTGTTCTAAACAAGCCCCTAAACAATCCACGTGTAGGACCTGTTCTTAGCCAGGCCACTTCTACAAGGACTGCCCAGAAAACCAATGCTACTGATGCAACCAGTATGGTTACATTGAAATGAACTGTCCTCAAAATACCCCTATCTTGAAAAACCAACAATATGTGTGTGGATGCTCCCTAAGTGAAGTTGAAAGCCGTTGACTATACCACTACTCTCCTCACCGAGTAAACCACTGCTATAAATGTAAAGTACTTCAAAAACCTGAAGACCTTAAAATGTTAGAGCAAACTTTAGTTTGTAAAGTTTGTTGGACTCATTTTTACCAAGAGCTTGATAGAAATGATCCTCAAAACATAGAATACTTTACTAATGGTAATGACAAAGAAACTCTTATTCAATATAAACTCTGCAAAGAAGAATGCATTAGATCCAGAATATACAAACTCAACACCATCCAAGAAGACTCCTGGTTTTGTAATTTAGAACACTTGTATGCTTATAAGGCTGCTAGTAATGTAGAATGGAACTCTAACCTGTGGACCCAAGTTCGACATTATACCGAGTCTACCAGAAATGCTGAACATGCTTATGACCTCAACCAAAGCCGTATCTTTTGACTAGCCATGATCCAATTAGGCGAAAGTACTGAACGTCTCGCCCACGCTCTCAAACCTCTTGCTAATGATCGCTCCAACCAAGACTACACCTATGAAGATGTTAATATCATAATGAGAGCCTCGCAAGTTCGATTAAGCAAAACTGAAAAAACAGAATTACAAAGAATCTTAGCTAAGTTCTTTGATATTAGCCACCCAGATTTTGACTAAAAAAAAGCTATAGAAAACTTACAGAAGAATTTCCAAGGAACTGTAGGACTCTGTAAGGACTGTCTTATGGCTAAATCCAAAACTGAACTTGAACAATATGAAGCTTGCTGCCAGGAATGTTATAACAAGCTCACCCTCAATGACTGAAATCAGCACTTGAACTTCCTTTACCACAACCAAACCAACAAGAAATAATCAGTTTATTACAAGAGCAAGTTTGTCAACAAGCTCAAATAATTAATTATTTGCAGAAACAGGTTCAAGCCTCCAAACAACAAGCCCAAACTATTGCCATGTTACAAACCAAGGTTAATAAATTTGAACAGTTCTATCATCAAATGAAGAATCTCTACAATGAATCTCTCTTCTTCCTAGACTCTATTGAAGGGACCGGAAATTTTTAAACCATCCTAAGCAAGATCAAAAACTACTTGAAGATACAGAAAATGATAGAAACAAACAAGTCTATGAAATTTATACTACCGAAATCGCACCAAAAATAGGACCTTTAGACCCAGACCAAGGAGCCCAATTTTACCAGTTACTTATGGAATTCTCTGACCTTTTTGCAAAAGATATGTCTCAACTTGAAAAAACAGACCTAGTAACTTATCGAATATTCACCGAAGATGTACCTCCTATAAGTTTTAAACTCTACATAGTACCTCTTACTGAACAGACCTTTATCAATAAAGAAGTACAACGAATATTGGATAATAAATTAATATGAGAATCCTCTAGCCCATGGACTTCTCCTGTTGTACTTGTTACCAAGAAAAATGGAAAGAAAAGATTTTGTGTTGACTACTGAAAACTAAATGCTATTACAAAGAAAGATCAATACCCTTTACCTAGGATTAATGAAATGCTAGATTCTCTAGCCGGAGCTAAGTATTTTTCTACTTTAGACCTTATGAGTGGATATTAGCAAGTTAAAGTTCACCCAGATGATAGAGAGAAAACTGCCTTCATCACAAGATATGGTACCTATGAGTTCAACGTGATGCCGTTTGAATTGTGTATTGCCTCTGCAACCTTCTAATGTTTAATGAATCAAGTTTACAAAGACATTGCTTATAAATATGTAGTAGTCTATTTAGATGATACTAATGTATTCTCACAGACCTTTGAAGATCATATTAGATATCTACATGAAGTATTTACTAGAATCAGAAAAGCTGGATTGAAACTTAATCTTGATAAGTGTATCTTTTAGATAAAACAATTACCTTTCTTAGGACATATTATAGAAGCAAAAGGAATCTCTCCTGACCCAGCTAAAACCTTTGCTATCCAGAATATTCAATCTTCTCAAAACACTACTCAAGTCCGATTCTTTTTAGGCCTTGCCAGATATTATAGAAGGTTTATTAAAAACTTCTTCTCTATTGCTCACCTTCTTAACCAACTACTATATAACAACTATCCTTATGAATAGACCTTTCAACGTCAAAAAGCTTTTGATGAATTGAAACAACAACTCATCACTGCTCCTATTCTCGTTTACCCAAATTATAAACAAGAATTCATCCTAGCAACCAATGCATTCTATACAGAATTTGGAGCCACTCTGAGTCAAATATCAGATGATCAAAAGAAACACCCTATTGCATATGCTAGCAAAAGTTTAAAGAAGGAAGAAGTTAACTACGGAGCCACAGAATTAGAATGTGCTGCCATAGTATGGGCCATTGAACACTTCTATAAATATTTTGGCACAAACCACTTTACTCTAGTTACCAAACACTCTGCTCTTAAATGGTTAAAATCATCACAATCTAAAGGATACTTAGGTCGATGGATGATGAAGCTACAACCTTACAATTTTACTATTGTTCATAAACCCGGATGAATCCATTCTAATGTTGATGCCCTCTCAAGACTACCGATTCAGACACATTTTTCTTTTCTAATCTCTGCTACATGAATTTGAACCAGTATCAAAACTTAGTAGAATATTTAGAATCAGACACACTACCTCCTGAATTAACTGACAATGAACAAAAGACGATTATTAAACAATCTAGATATTATGAACTCAAAAATAAATTACTCTATAAAAAGAACTGAAAAGACCCCACCAAACCTATACGAGTAATAAAATGGACCAAAGTTGAACCTATTCTCAATATGATGCATAGTCATCCCACTGCTAGATATTTAGGAACTGATGCTATATACTATAAAATATCTGAACAATACTATTGGAACCAAATGTATCAAGATATCTGAAGCTATGTACAGTCATGTGAAACCTGCCAGAAATGTGAAAAAGGAAGATAAAAAGAACCTCTCTACCCTATACAAGTAGGAAGAGCCTTTGAACGAATTGGTATAAACTTAGTAAGACCTCTCTCCATTACTACCCAAGGCAACTGTTAAATTATTGTTGCTACTGACTACCTTACCCACTGGCCAGAAGCTAAAGCCATACCAGATGCTGGCGCAGAAACACTTGCTAGATTCATTTTTGAAGAAATTGTATGCTGACATGAAGTATCTAAAATAATTCTTTTAGACAATGCAAAGAATTTTATTAGTGAAGTTGTTAGAATATTGTGTTAAAAGTTCTTAATTAAACACATATTCTCTTCACCTTATTACCCTCAAACTAATGGAATAGTTGAACGATTGAATCGAACACTTTGCAACTCTCTTGCAAAAGTAAAAGAAACTGATGAAGACTGGGATATACATATACCTGCTGTATTATTTACATATAGAACCAAACGACATACAACTACGGGATATACTCCTTTTCAGTTGGTATATGGATGTCAAGCCATCCTACCTATCAAAACTGTTCTCCTGATAAAACCCGATGTATCGGATGAAGAAATGGCATTAGAAGATAGTATATTACAAAGAGCCTTCAAACTAATAGATGAATTACCCTACTAACATGAAGAAGCTCAAAGAAATACTGAAAAATCCTAAAAGAAACAGAAAGTACGATTTGATTCTAAAATAAGACCAGAAGAATATGAAATCAGTGATAAAGTATAGGTACAACGAAAAGATATTGAAGCTTTCTGCTCTGCAAAATTTGAAGATAAACGAATAGGACCCTTTATCATTAAAGATAAATTGAACAATGGTGCTTATAAACTCTGCACTCTACAAGGTCAAACTCTAAAGAAGTACTGCAATAGCGACTGACTCGCCAGATATTACGAAAAACCGAACTGGCAACCCACTATTGTCATAGAAAATTAGAATTTTCAGAGAAAATTCTTAAAGAAGACGGAAAACACAGAAAATTTCAATTTTATTTTGAACATATAGAATATTTAATTTTATTAAAAAGAAAAATAGATACAGAATTACAAAATATTATTCAAAGCTATATTCTTTAAACTGACAAAATGCCTTTAAGCATTCTATTCTACAGTTTAATGCTAACCTCTGACTCATCAAGTCATGAGCTTGCTCCCACTGAACAAGATATTGAAACCTCGAAATATCTTGGTTAAGGACACCTAATCACGCCATCAAAGTTTGATACTTCACATGACATCTACAAAATATTATTATTATTATCTTATTTTATTTTATTATCTATTATTTTAGTATTATTATTTAGTTATCTTTGTTCCTCAGTAAAACTACAGCTTCAAAAGTATATGGGTATACCACTGCAATCATATGTGGAACCCCTTCTTCTTCTTCCTCTTCGTTATCGGAAATAACAATAATTTCACTATTGTTATTATTATTAGTATTATTATTATTATTATTGTTATTGTTATTGTTGTTGTTTTTATTGGCACTGTGAATTAGACTACGTTTAGCATGGGATGTAGTATAGTGTTTAACCATGTTGAAAAAAAGAAAGAAGGAAAGACAAGAAGATTTAAAACCAGATATTACGACATCTACTTCTTAATTTGAGTTAATCACGATTGACAAAACATGCTCAAATTCAATGATTTGATTGGATCAAAATGATGAAATAATTGATTTTCAAAAGGAGTACAAATTTGAAATTTAGTGTAATTACACTTGTAGTTTAGTGGTTAAGAATAATCATAGTTATTGTTGGATTGTGAGTTCGAGACCTGCAGTAGTCTGGTGTACCTGGTGCATTGCAGTTTTAGTACCGACTACTAG
The DNA here is from genome assembly GCA_910591965.1 of Dentiscutata erythropus. Classification (NCBI taxonomy): domain Eukaryota; kingdom Fungi; phylum Glomeromycota; class Glomeromycetes; order Diversisporales; family Gigasporaceae; genus Dentiscutata; species Dentiscutata erythropus. Next base: position 2,572 of record CAJVPY010004970.1, on the reverse strand, counting down.
AGAATATTCCGTGAATGTTCCACTTGGCTAATTTCTATTGTATTTTACACAATTTTTATTTTTGTTTATTGTTATTTATATTATTACTTTATTAATTTATACTGTGTAAATTCAATTCAAGATAGTATTTATTTTATTTTAGTAGTACCCTTATTTATTTTCATTCTATTGACAATTACAGAATAGTAATCTTTATAGTCATTAATAGTATTTAAAATATATATATAGAAGTTAAATTTTACTTTGTTTAAAATTTTACAAATTTACAGAAACAGAAATTAACTGGAAATGGAAAATTTACAATCTCAAATTTTAGCCGCTCTTGCTGAATTAATTACTCATTGGAATCAAGATCCCTATACTCAAAACAATACTCTTGTATTCACCAGAAATCAAATTGCTATAGCAACCGAAACTACTCTTATTATATCATTTATACTTGAAGGAAGTCAAGTACCAACTGCAAATGATTCACTGGATGAATATCTCCCGGAACCCGATTTAGATGAGCTTATCTACAATGAACCAGAAGTATCAACCCAAAAAACCCCAGTTGAAAAGATTGTAAAAGACTTAATGAACCAGAACAGGAACTCTCCTGTTAGAGCCAAACCAATACTAGATTCTACTTGGAAAAACCAAATTACTAAAATTGCTTCCCAACTAAGCCGACCTCCAAAAGGAAGTCAAAAAGAGAAACAGATTAGAACTTTAGAAATTTGTTATTATTTGGAAAAACTGCGAAGTAATTTTGCTAATGATTATAATATTTTTAAAGAGATCAAAGAGAAAATTAGAGCCCCATTAGGATCTCAACGAACTGGTAATATTTGGAGATGTGCTGAATGTATATACCAAGTCTTTCAACACTGGAATTTGTCACAACTCTACTATACTCAAGACCTCTTTATGAGTAGCCTTAATCGACTGGACAATGAAAGCTTTGAAGAATTATTAACTCACGGAGTTCATTCTTAAAGGGGACGGAAATATTATAGAACATGTAAATGCCTAAGAACATATTAAAGATTATGTTCCCAAAAGATCTGGAAGATCATAACAATCGTAACGAGCTACAATACATGTCAAACAGACTATCAGATAGCTGGCAATTGAGAAACAAAGATAAACAATAGACAAAATATACCTTTTGTACCTTTCATAACTTTCATACCTTTTGTACCTTTTGTACCTTTCATACCTTTCATACCTTTCATACCTTTTGTACCTTTTATACATTTAGTACCTTTTATACTTTTTATATATTTTCTACTTTTGTATTGTTGTTATTATATAATTTATATTAGTTGTAAAAGCTATATAAACCCTAGCTTTTACCCTCTCTTGCACTCTAGGATTTGTTTCCTACAATCTTTAAGTTATTAGGATTCTTTAGGCATAGATACCTTAGGATAGCCTTATATCTTGATATTGTACCGTAAATAAATATATCTTAATAAACATATATATTACTCTTGTATAAACTATACCGAATCGCCCTAGTGAAGTAATATTCCACTTCCACACTGCTTCATATCTATTCTGACCCTATATAGATCCCTGTCGCTGTGTGCTATGTTGCAAGTACTATATTTTAAAGAAGACTATAGTTCACTTGTAACAACAGAAATAGTAGGTTCTTTAACTTTTTCTAGGCTTAAACAGTATGTTAAAAAGGCTATTTGGTAGATACTTTGAATAAAATACAAAAATAGACCAGAAGGCCTTAACTTGTTGACTTTACAAGTTTTAGCAATAATATTTAAGTATTATATGTAACAAAGGAAGAAAAACAAGTTTCTTAAGAGACAAAACTATATTTGTATAGTAAAATAATAAGCTTTCAAAATAATTAAAGTGAGAATCTTTGTGTACAAGTGATAGTTAGGAAGAGTATACTATCTTTGCTAAAAGTTATAAAAAAATTAAACCACTTATTAAAATAGAAGCTATAGCAAATTTTTTGCAAAACTTTAAACAAAGAAACCCAAATCAACAAAAACTTTTTTATTTAAATTTTATTTATATATATAATTCAAATAAAAAAGTTTTATTGATTTTGGTTAAATAAGTGTAGAGATATCTTCATTAAGGTTTTGAAAAAATTTTTTGTAACTTCTATTTTTATTTTATTTAAATGTTTTGATTTTTCTTTAACTTTGAGCAAAGATATCTCCACAATTACCTGACTAAAATTGATAAAAATTTTTTTATTTGAATTCTATAGATTTGTGGAATTCAAATAAAAAAATTTTCTCCTGTTCTCATTATAATTTTCTATTCCAAATTATTAATTCTTCTATTTCAGAAATTATTTTAAATACCAACCTTGATCCTACTTCTTATGAACTTTTTTTTTTATATTGCCAAATGTAGAAACTTTATTAGTCATGATTAACACCTTTTTACAGAGCAATTTATATACAGTTTCTAATTACATTTGTGCTACTATTACTAGTCACCCAATACTCCTTATTTTCCTATATTACTTTTCTATTAACTATTTCAAGCCAACTTCAAGCTAGGATTGGTTGGAGCAACCTACCATTACATGTCCCACCCATGTAACTAT
>CAJVPY010004969.1:0-11993 GCA_910591965.1 Dentiscutata erythropus | reverse complement strand
TTTTAATAATATTCTTAAAAATATTACTAAAAAAATAGCTGTCGGACAAATTGTTGTAGGGCAAGTGACATGGACCCCGTCACAGCATTTTTGGTGGTTGATTCATTTTTACAGCGTTATTCATAAAATATATCGATATGTAGTTCGAGAACATGTAGAAAATACAGTATTACATTTTTACTTTAACGGTTAGCTGAATTATATCATTATTAGTATCAAACATAAATTTATCTATACATTTTAATTTGATACAGAAAATTCGGATTTCAATAAATATAGACCGCATAATAAAGATATCAGGAACGTAGTTTTGGCATTTTCCGGATGTAACGCCTCTGAAAATTTTGATTAGTAATAACGTGATCATAATGCTTGGCGAGTATTAATATTTATATATGTATGAAAGTTTAAGCTCCGGGCTTTTTAATTATTTACTGTATATATTTACCAATTGTATATAATAAAATTAGTGCAAAAAAAAAGATAATTTTGAACAAAAAAGTTTGTTAAAATTATTACTATTAAAATTTTTTACATGTTTATTTTAATAAGCACGAGAATGTCCAAAATTGTTCAAGAAAAATTTTTTATTAGTGCGCAAAAGACAGCTTTATAGATAAAGCTTTAAGCTGTTAATGATTTATTGATTTCCATATTGCCTTAATCATGAATTTGGATGGTAATACCGATACTGTAGAACAGTTTTGCAAAGTAGCTATACATACAGTATATATATATATATAATTATGCTGCGATTAATTCTAATTCCTACCCCGTGGGTACTAAAAAAAAACATTAACTAGTTAGGTTATACTGTATCTATTTGAATATTAGGATCTTACGTAGTAGCTGCGCATAAATCCTTTCGATTGACTCTAACGCTAAGTTAAGCATCAACATATCGATGTAGTAGTGCCCCGGATTGGAATTTTTCTGGCCGGATGAGGATTTTTAATTTTTACAACTAAAATTATTCTATTCTAAACCTAACCCTAACCTTAAAGTCCCCAATTCTCGGGACGATTCGAATCTGGGGTACGGCATATAACTATTTAAAGCAATCGTTTTCTGGGATACGTATTCTTTTACGTATTCAAGACAAAATTTTGATGATATATTAATAAACATGAAAGAAAATGTATTTTACCAACCGACTATGATATCCAATGGCTCTTATATTTTAATGGTTGACAGGGACCGACAACCCCGGCAGAATATTTCATTTAATATTCTTGTAGGCAGGCGGAGCGTATGACAATCGATTCCCATAAAGAACTTTAAATACTCAAAATTTTGTAAACGCGTTTAGAAAAAAAATCTCTACATACGTACGTACGTATCAACCCTTTTTTTTTTGAATAACGATAAACTAAATTCTACGTACGTACAGTACGTACAGTACGTACATATAGATAATTCTGAAATCTGGAAATTGTAAAACAATCACATTGCCACGTGATACTTGATTTGAATCCATACATACTGTTATGTAAATACAATTCTTTCGAGTTTAAAGTTCGATAATCTACAATGTTAGAGACCAAGAAAACTGATCTTTTTACACGACTCAAGGCATATGTCGATGACGAAACAGCAGAGCGTGGCTATGTTTACTCGGTAGGTACTATAACCTTAGAAGGTTTAAATTCTGCCAAATACAAAAATTTTAAGCATTTTCTTCAACGGAGGCGAATATAAGTTTCGCCTCAGCGTATTGTGTTTACTTCGACATATACGAAGTAAATCAACAAATCAAGATATGTTTAAAATTCACTGATTCACTAGATCGGTGAAGTTTGGAATTTTGTTTTGTAAATATTTCAAAGTGTGTGCAAAATCCTTTAAACACTTCTTTGGTTACTTTTATATAAAACTTCTTTACGTCACGCCGTTGACCGGCAATCCAAAAGTTTAAATATAATACATCCTTTTATCTATTTTTTTTTGTTATATACATTATAGCACCAAAAGGTCGATGTTCAGATTGATATATTAAATCAAATAATCAAGGTATTTTTTGTTCACAAATCTAATTTGTTTAAAAATGTTATCAAATTATTAAACTTAATATTCTCTTATATATAGGGATACACAGAGATTAGTATTAAGCCACTTAGATTTGATGTTGATGTTATAAGATTACATTGTCGGCAATGTCGTGGGTATTTTTAAGGTGCATCTATAATAATTAAAATGATCAAACAAAAAATAACATTAAGAATTTCAATTATTTCAGGTATTAGCAGTATAAAGATTAATGATTTTTTAGCTGAATTTGAGATAAATGAATCTGAAGATGCTGGAATTGTGGGTGAGATATCTGTGCATCTCCCTGATGAAATAACAGACATTCCTATAATAAATGGTGTGAGTAAGGCTTCTGATTAAACGTCCTAGTTAATGTACTATTTTATTTATTTATAACATCAAGTGATGAACTTAAGTTTGTTGTTAAAGTTCAATCGGGTTCTTACTTTCTTATGTGGCGTTTCAGGCCGAAGAGTGGGTTCCACTTATTGTTCGTGTAGATTTTATTCTAGAAAAACCAAAGGCTGGTGTCCATTTTAAACTTCCTGATGATGATAAACAAAAATATAAGTCCCAGGTACATATTTGTATTTTTTTATTTTAAAAAAATTTTTTTTCTTTACTTTATTGACTTGAATTTTACACATTATTTAAAGTGTGATCCATACATGTTCACCATTAATAGTCCGCTGCCTGGTGCAACGAGGTGTTGGCTTCCATGTCTCGATCGTATTCGTGATCGTTGTAGTTGGGATTTCTTTATAACTGTATCAGATATTGAAGGTTTCAATCCGATTATGGTAGTTTGTAGTGGGAACCTTGTTAAAATGGTAAATAAAATTCTCCATAATTATTTAATAAAAATTAATTGATAACGTAATAATTTATTTATTTTATTTTTGATCTGTTAGACAAATTCTTCGACTTCTCCAAATCAAAAAACATTTCATTATAATCAGTCAGTTGCTATTCCAGCACAATATATTGGTGTAGTATGTGGTCCCTTTGTTAATCCATTTGTGCTGGATTATCCCCAAGAAGCTCTTCCACTCAATAGGCCAAAAATAATTGCCTATATCTCTGAAGAATGGCAGAATTGGCTAATACCTACCTTATACCCTGATGGTGACGATGAACCTACTGAAGATACTTATTGGCTACATCGTGTATGTCATAATTTTTATACCATTTTAAAATGTCTGTTTTTAAAGTAGTTTTTATTATTTACATTAACAAGTTTATTACAGGCAATGGATTATTTTATCGAAGAATATTCCAAATTTAATCTACATCCCGAATTTGATAAAAATAATCCAACTGTAAAACCTGGAAGGTTCCCATTCAAAAGACTTCAAATAGTTTTCGTTGATCACTCTTATTCTGAAGTGAATGTATGTGCTGGACTTTTAATATGTCGGTATGTACTTTGGTTTATTTCTGACTACATGTGTTAAGTTGTTTGATTTTTTCATTGATTTAATTAATTTGTTAATATGTTATTAATTATACATTAGTTTGAATATTTTATACAATAAAAGCATTATTGATCAAAGGGAGAAGACGAGGCGCGCCTTGATAGCTGCGTTGACCCAGCAGTGGTTTGGAATATTTATTCCTCCCTACTCATGGTAATTATTAAAAATTGGAAATACGTAATATACCTACATTTCATTAAAATTTTATATTTAATAATAAATTAGGCGTGATTATTGGCTTGCGGCTGGATTATCTAATTTCTGGGCAAGCATGTATTTTCAAAAAATATATGGAATTCCAGCATCACGCTATCAGCGCAAAAAGGTTAATTAATCTAGACTTTACTTTTAAATATAAAAATGTTAACAAATTTTAACATGTTGTTTTTAATTTTTAGGACATTGAACTCGTGTGTGAGCTTGACGTTAATCGTTATCCTCTATGCTCATTAGACATCCCCTTACCTTTTCAATCAAAGGATATTGAATTTATAAATCTCAAAGCACCTCTTGTTCTCTGGATGCTTAATAAACGTATGACTTTCCTTGATTATCGTCGTGGGATTCCAGGGATAATATATTTTTTTCTTAATGGTGCCAAAGAAGATGTAGAAGAGGGAAGGCGACCTGGCTTTTTGCATACAGAAGAATTTCTGGAAACGTGTAAAAGTGTAATTCGCCAGGAACTTCGTAATGAAGTTAAAAAATTTGAAAAACAATGGATATATGGATCTGGCTGCCCAAAATTCAAAATACGTGCGAGTTTTAATCGAAAAAAATTGGTAGTCGAGTTTAAATTCGAACAGGAAAATACAAATGCTTCAAATCCTAATAGTGTGAGCGGATTGCAATCAACACATACTCCTCGATTTTCGGTATTATTTTTTTTTATGTTTTTTTTTTTTTTAATAGATAAAGATCTAATATTAAACTTTAATATGTTGGTAGGGTCATATGGATATTGCAATTAAAGAACCTGATGGATTGGAATATATACATACTATATATATCCAAGAAAAACGTGAATCCCATTCTCTCTTTTATCACACTAAATACAAGCGCTCTAAACTTAATGTCAGATCACACATGCGCCGTGAGAGAAATATTTTGGAAGCTCATCCACCATCTAATGTATTTGATGAAGACCAAAGAGATTTCCCATTACAGTGTGGAATGGATCCTGAATCTGATTCAGAAGACCTCCCCGATTGGAAAATACAAGAATGGGTTCAGGAATATAGTTCAACTAGGTTAGTTATTAAATTGTATTTTAATATCTTCCAATATCCTACAAAATTTAAACACTTTTACTGTAATTAGTGATCAATGGGAATGGATTCGAGTTGATGATGCATTTAGTTGGATTGCGAGTATTGATTTCGAACAAGACGATTACATGTGGGCTGCACTATTGGAATCTTCACGTGATGTAATTGCTCATTACGAGGTTAGTACATTTATTATTTTTATTATATATTTTTTTTTCGTACATTATGTCAGCTAGTCATAGTTGTGTCAGTGATAAAAATATTAAATCGAAGCTAATTCGTACTACAGGCTATAAAAGCATTATCTAATAAACCATCTCGTGCGTGTTCGACTACACTTATGCGAACAGTTCGTGATTGGCGATACTATTATAGAATTCGAATGGATGCTGCTCTCGCAATGGCTAAAGTTAGTAAGCTACTTTTGTACTTTATAATATAAATAAATAAATTTATTAACCTATATTTGTTTATCAAATAATCAGTGTGCGACTAATGATTTAGACTTTATTGGAATCACCCAATTAATTAAAATATACGAAACTGATTATTGCGAACCTCGGAGTGAGGGAGGATTTTTTCCCAAGATAAATGATTTCAATGATTGGGAAGAATATTATGTTCAAAGAGTGAGTGTATCTCTAGTTTTTCTTAATCTAAATATTAGATTGTTTAGTTAAATTAATATCGAATTGTTACTTTAATCAAGACAATTCCTTTTGCGCTTTCATGCGCACGAGATTCAGGAAATACACCATCGCATGTAAAAGAATTTATACTCTTTCTTTTGAGTTGGAACGATAATCAGACAAATATAGTAGGCATTTATTTTTTTTTTTGGGATAGAAAAATTTAATATTATTCATAACTTACCATTAACTAAAATTTGATCCTAGTATTCCGATGATTATTTCGTCGCTAATCTCATTGAATCACTGGGAAACACTTTTATTCCAGATGATGATCAAATACAAGAAGGTTCCGCTGATGTAGAAGTTTTTGATTTTGCTTCTCAATCTCGAGATTATTTAGAAGAAACTTTAGAAACATTAGAGAGATATTTTAGTCGACATGAACTATTCGGTTCATATCAGGCATTAATTGTTGTAGCAATTATTAAGGTAAGTTGGATTTATTAACTGTTTCTAATTTTTTCATTTATTTATTAAACTAGATATATATTCTTAATCGTAGGTTCGCATGCATCTTATGTTAAATCAATTAATCCCATTGGATGGTAGAGAATTTATAATTCATGCACGGTTAGTATAATTATTTTTAGAATTATTATAATTATTTCCATTTATGACCTTTCTATATATGCAGATATGGCAATTATGTCGATGTTCGTATTACCGCATTAGAAGCTTTAATTGCACTGGATTTACACCAAAAACCAGAAGTTGCAAAATTTTTCGAGTTTCTTGCTGAGCGAGACTCTGATCTGACAGTTAGACGTTTTCTTAATGCTAAATTCAAAGAAGATAGAGGGCCATTATGTTGGAACTTTCCTAGAAAAATTAGATCGGGACCATCTTTAATAATTCGTTATAATCGAACTACTCATATTGGAAATGTTGCTCCACCTAATAAGGTCGTTTTGAACGTTCAATCAAAAATGAAGTCAAATGAAAGCCATGAATATAACTCATTAACCTCCGAAGGCGGTCAGCACACCAAAACTAATATTCAAAAAACATTATCATCTTATCAAGATCATGCAATAGCTGAAAGTTCAAATCGCATCCAATTTGATGAAAATTCGATTTCACGGTCCGTAGCACAAAATATTCATAGTCAGAAAAAGTTATTAAATAAGGTAACAAATCTACCTTTATCAGAATCTGAGGATTTATCTTTGTCTGAGGAGGACATACTAGTTAAAAGTAAAAAAAGAGAGGGAGCTGAATACGTAGTTGAATCACGTAGTAAGAAACAGAAAAAAAAGAAGTATAGATGATTCGAGATTTATTTAAATGTGTTATACAGCAAAGATAATCTGTTTGCTCTGATATTAAATTGTAAATACTTTAGATACTTTCGGTTTTGTTATTAGTATCTTTAGACATGTAAAATTAGTAAACATTATTAAAATACTAATACTATTTGATCCGAAGATTTAATTTTAATTTTTTAATAAATAACATGCGTAACAATTTATCGAAATGTGATCAACAAGCTACAGTGCGGGACACCTAAAGGCTTCACAAACTTTAAAAGCTAATAATATTTAATATAAAATAGGCCCCTATTTTGTAGTTTAGCTAATTTGCTACAACTTAGCGGCCTTAACTTTTCAAAATTAAATGTATATTTTTTCAATTAATGGGTTTAAAAGTATAGTATTTTTATATGATGCGTAAAAGTTTAGCCAAAAATGGGACAAGTCACATGTTTTTGCCTTCTGCTATTGGCTAATTTTAAAATTAATTTTAAAATATTTTTTAAAAATTAATTATTAGCCAATCAAAATGCAAGAATTCACAAAGACATCAAATTTCAATATGAAATTTTTGAAAATGGGACAAATTTCATAAATTCTGCCTTTAGGTGTCCCGCACTGTAACAATTTTTTTATATTAGCCACATAAAATTCTTTATTTTCATAATGGTAACGACAATACAAAAAATTTAAATCTGGTTCTGAACTAATTATAACTTCTTGTTTCTAGAAGAATAGTCAAAAATAATGTTATAGCTAATATATAAATGCAAAATAAGTAGCCTTACGCTTTTATAATCGATAACTGATAAGCGCTTCTTTCAAATACTCTTAAAATATTTACATCGCGCGTTCGTTCGGAAGCAACCTATTTACGTACGTAAAGGAGCATTTAGCAACTGGCATTAATTTTTTCTTAAAGAAATTTTCATAGCCAATTCCACACCCCGAAATTAGCAGACTTTTTTTTAAAAGAAAAAACAACGCATCATTTCTCTTAAAATATTAAAATCTTTTGGTTTTAAGAAATCTTTTGCGGCCGCAGTATATTATTTTTCCAGGTATGTACGTGTCAAGTTTCTCAGAGGGCAACAACCTAAAAAGAACTTGTATATATACTTTGTTGTGTCAGACGCGAACCTTGATTTTTGACCAATCAAATTCCAGGATCAGGTGTAACGTAAACAATCGAAACCCCATTTTTAGAAACAACCTCCTGCGGCCTAATTAAATGTGAAGTTTACTAATAGAAACTCCATTGTCCTACCCTACCCTAACCTTAACCCAACCCAACTACAACGTTGTTTTATTCTCGGTAAAAATTACAGGGGAACAATTTTGTGGTGCGCTACCTAAGATGTCAGACGCGTCTTAGACACGGGTATGCACTGTCACGTTTAGAATAGCATATGTAGAGATGCGAGGGTCCAGTGTTGTCATGGGACAGGGACAATGGACAGTCCGGGACGGGACGTCCCGGACATGTCCGCCAAAATGTTAACGTCCCGGACAATTAAATATTGTCCTTTTTAGCCAATGAGAACGCTTGATAAACTTCGTGATATAGGACATCATCACGGACGTGAGACATTGTCCGGGACATGGGACATCGTCCGGGACTGTCCGCGTCCCTGAAATTTTCACGGGACATCGTCCGTGTACAACACTGCCTAGGGTGGTTGGTAAGCTGACGAGGCGAGCTTTTTTTTATCTCGCCAAATAGTGGCAATATACTTGAGCTAAAAAAAAGCTCGCCTCGCCAGCTTGCCAACCACCCTAGGTATACCATACTATTGGTATAATACTAGTATAATACCAGTATTATACATATAAGTATAGGTATAATACCAATAATAGGCCAATTAAATTGCTTTATCTGCAATTCCCTACCTACGTTGTATTATACGGTTATACTTGGGTATTATATACTAATATCATTTTCTTATAACCGCATCCCTAAGCATATGTATAAAAAAATTAAAATGTGTAACATTGTGTGCATATCTCATTACTTATAGGCTAAAAAAAAATCTTTTTATTAAATGTCTTGTTTGTAAAAGTTAGAATAACGGTTTATCGACAAAAACTTCTAAAATCAAATCAGTGGTAAATTATCGAGGATAGATTTAAAACAAATTTGAGACTTCAAAATTTTATTAAGATAGCCTTCTTTCAGTTCTTAATAAAAGGTTTATTTTATACATATTTTATTATTGCCTTGATATAGCTTTTTTCAAGCTAAAAATTGAGTGATTAATGGGACAAAGTTGAGATGCTCCGGGCGGAACAGACTAAAAAGAGCTCAGGTTAGTCAAATGTACAACACTGGTTACGATTATATCAGGGCGATATTGATCTATATTAGATATAACTAATAACATATTCGTATGTACGTAAGTTCTTCAACTTTTTCAAATACCCTCAACTAAGTTCCGTTTCATCCTTATTATTGGAGATGCTGGTGAAATTAATTTCACCAATTTCACCAATTCAACACCAATTTCGCCAATAGTGGTGAAATTATTTCACCACTCTAATTTTATTTCACCAGCATCTTTACTTATTATATATTATGGGATTGGAAGGTATATATAAAGCAATTTTGAAAATCTGAACCGCGACCTAGTGGTGTAACGAATAGTTTCGGCAATTGTTATTGGCATAGTAAAGTTGGTGTTGAAGTGTATTTATTCATTATGGAAACGCAATAGAGATGAGGTGTACCGAAACATTTATCATTGATTGGAATAAAATCAAAGATTGGTGCATGACGATACAAAATCGAGCTGAAATTAAGATCTATCCAATGTAATAACATAGATAAATTTTTATAGGGTTTATATTTTAAATTGAGATCCAAATTTTAGCATCCTCCCCAATATTATTAACTTATTAATATGTACTTATTAAAAACATCTAATATTAATAAATTTTAAGTGCAGTAAAAGAAATTTTGATTGAAAAAGAATTATTATGGACTCCTATAAAAGTTTAAACGCATCGGAAAGATCAGAAAAGATAGATTCGCAACTGTATATTATGTTCAGTAGGTTATGTAAATTTCAAAGTGTGAAAGTATCGGTTACAATTAAATTACTTAGTGAACCAAGGATATCAAAAGAAATCATGGAGATAATTTTAAAGAGTTAATTTTGATTTGAATATAATTTATTGACGAATAATTCATCATACATTCTCCTGATATTAAATTAAATGAATATTGTAATAATTTTAATAAAGATCCCACTTTTTAAAAAGTATGTGGTACTTTAAAGGATAATTCTGAAGGCATATCCTTGTTATGAGATATGCAAAAATGAGTTCATTAAATAAAAATCTTTGATTTATTGGAGAAAAAATTTAGCTATTTTACTATGTATTACTTTGATCGAGATAATTCAATTTTCATAATAAAATGACAAGCTTGTCAACGAAGTGGATAGATGACTTTATGGTAGGTCACATACGTACAGTTTATTTATAGCTTATATTATAATTTAAGTAGTTATCTTGCTTGATGCAGGTTTTTAAGGATAGTATAAATTTGAGCCTATATCGGTAAGTCTGGTATAGGCAAAAGAAGACTGGAAGTAGTGAATGTGTATGCTGACGCATGTGAATAGTAGCTCAGGAGGGGTGAATGTTTTGTCTATGTGGAAAGTTATTTAAAGAATTAGTTCTATGTAGAAATTATCTTTCAGTTTGTTTGTGGTAAAAGGTATATTGTACCTTACAAGGATAATCTACACCTGATCGATCTAATGTCGACAGATCTTAATTTCGTAGAATCTGCTTTCTTTGTTTCATTTCTAAAATGACCGTTTCATTCTTATTGGATTTCTAACTTCGATTTTTAAAAATTGTCAATCCTCGGATTGGATTAACATTTACTCCATGTAAAATTCTAACATGACATTATTGAATGTAAATTTAATTTTTTGAGTTTGACACTATTGATAGAAAATGGAACACATATTTTGGTTTTGATTATGGTCCCAAGTAGAAATCCCGACTCCCGAACTAAAACTATGTAGTCAAAAAAAAGATCTGTGTCGTAACCCTAATGTTAACAATGATTCTTCATAGCATCTCTTTCAGCATTCTCTTCTCCTTCTTTCACAAGCGCCTCAATCTGTTCTGGTGTATAAAGAACTTCAATTTGCTGTAACGCCAATGCAGTATTATGTGTGACTTTAGTTAGTTCCCACGTTGCTTTGTTCAATTCCCCACGCCTTTTGTGAAGATCAACCGTTAATTTGAACTCTTCTTCCCTGAGTTGTTGGAACCTTTCTTTAGATTGTGCTATCTGATATTATCAAAAATTTTGTTATACTAAAAGAATTAATCCTTGCCAAAATCAGATCATTAAAAAATACCTTTTCTTCCAATGCTGGTGCATATGATATTGGATTTTGCGTTGGCTTTGTAGGAGTTAATGGAAACAAAGGCTGATGGGAGCTTGGAGGCCTTGGAGCGGCCGGGGGAAATGGAGATGTGTGAAACGGTGGTCTTTGATAAGGTGGGTGATGTTGAATTGGGCTTCCCCTTGAGTAAGGAGGATTATATGGTGGTCCACCAAAATCTCTGTGATTATGGGGTGGTGGTCCGCCAGCATTTTGACGAGGGTGCGGAATATTATACGGTGTGCCACCACGATAAGGTGGTCTTCGATCATAAGATTGAGGAGGTAGTAGTGGAGGCCTTCCATATGGCTTTAGATCTCTTGAGTTACTAACATATGGCACTTGCCCTCTGAAGGCCAGTTGTGATTCCTCTTCTCGTCCCTCATAACGAGGAATACCTTGCGGAGGTTCTCTCATTGAATATTCTGGATTTTGCGAATAGCTTCGTGAAGGTATATAGTGAGAACTTGAGTAGTTATCCCTTTCTGAATAAGTAGAATTCGAACGGTATGGTGTTGTATCCCGAGGTCGATTATAAGTAGGTGAACTTGTACGGCGTTGGTCGCTTGTTCTGTCCATAGCAGGTTATAATATTCCTTAGTATTTACAAAATTAAAATTGTGGATGAATAAACGACACAACAGAATCTTATCACTTACATTTTTCCTGGTAATTATGCTTATTTGTGTACGTACGTATCAAAATAATAACTGCCTTTTATACACAAATACCTAGATTTGAACTTAATAAACTAATTCTAATGTTGGTAGAATTTCGTATTACGTACCGGGATAATTTAAAGTATATATGTTGTGCCTCAGATTAATGCTTGCGTCAGATGTCAACTTTTTGGCCCGCATTAACTGATCGATATTGA
>CAJVPY010004968.1:0-11994 GCA_910591965.1 Dentiscutata erythropus | reverse complement strand
CACCTAAAGCACATAAATGTCCCAAATCAGCTGCCTTTCTAAAATACGAAAAGGCTTTTTTTCTATCTATTCCAATAAATTGACCTAAGATATATTTTTGTCCAAGTTGATAAAGTTCTTCGGCATTTTGATTCATTTTTTAATATAAAATGTTTATTTATAATTGCTTAAATCCAAGTTGGTTAATTAAATAAAAACTTTATTGATGTTGTAATAATTAATTTAAACAAATAAAAATTTAAAATTTTGAACTTTTATGTAAGAAGCTAAAATACGCTTAATTTTCAATAATAAAATTTTTTATATTTAATTCAATCAATTTAAACAGTTCAATGTTCAAGCTGTTAAATCCATTTAAACTGCTCAAACATATGTAAATAACTGTGAAAGTACGTACGTGCAGTGAATAGACGACAATATATGCAGATAACTGCAAATGGTCGATTAAACTGTTCGAATACGGATTTGATCTTGTGTACTCCGTATTACACGTATTACACGGATTAACATAATTCGAAAATAAGTGGGCGTATAAAATGAACTATTTCTGATATGAAATTTTTAAATTAGAAAATAAAATAGGAATTATCCGGAGATTTGATGATGTATTGTTATCATATGATACTATCATAATCATAATAAATTAATAAAGAACTTATTTATTTTCGAATTTTTATACGTATTTAATATGCCCCCAAAAATATCACTAAAGAAGAGAACTTGAGAATAGTAAGATATCGATCTAATTCAATTGGTTTAATAATTGTTTTAATAGTTCCATTATTTGTATATGTTGTTGTCCACGAAATGGGCAATAACTGATTTATTCCCTGGTTCTATTATACTTCTATACTATTTCTTCAAAGTAAAATTGCGTATTTATAAAGTTTAGCTTATTACAGGTCACAAAACCTCTTTCGTTTTTTTTTCTTTTTTTTTGGGGTTTGTTCGGTTTTTTTTTTTTTTTTTAGCCAGCAACTTTTACATTTTGTAACTCTAATAGTTTAAAACAGTTTAAAAAATTTCATGTATTATTAAAAAAAAGTAAAAAAAGATATATTATCAAAAAGAATTATAAAAATTCCGGATCAGTCCGAATCCGAAATCTGGGCAATAATCAAGAAGGAATAGTATAGAAGTATAAATAAGAACCGGTGAATAAGTATTGCGGTTTTAACCCGTATAAATAAATACTTATACCTCTAAATTTACAATCCGTCATTGTTCTTTTATTGCTCGGTCTTACTTTATCTCAGTGTATTTTCACCTATACTGGGAATTAAAAATCATTAATATGATAAATAATTTATTTACAAAATAATGAGTTTAAAAGGTCCTATTTCTATTTTAAAATTCTGAATCTGAAAATTAAATAGACATGTCCGGTGATTAAAATTGGCTTCTTTTGATTAATATCTACCAGTAATCAATCAGGGTGTTACATTGATTAAACCTTCTTTTCTTTTAAAAAAAAAATTATTTCACTGTTTAACACTAACGTTTTGCTCTTTTGGGTTTTAGCTTTTTCAAGTTTTTTTCATAATATTTCGTGTGAATGTTTAAATAAATTTTTACAAAAAAATTTTTATTATATCTACTTTTTTTAAATCATACTGCTATACGTAAATCCAAAAACAAAATAAGTATTAATTGTGTTTTTTTTTTTTCTTATTTTGTTTTGGTTGTTTTTGTAAATTATGATAAATTTACTAATTATTTAGCAACTTAGCAGTGAGTAATTTTAGCTATTGCTGATTGAAACGACCCATTATGTTGATCGATTGCTTCTAGGTGGAGTTGTTGCTTTCAAATAAAAAAAAATTGGAAAAGTTGGGGTTTTATTTCATTATTGTTGAGTTGTTTTCCAATTTTGCCGTAGTATTTTTGTTGAGTTGTTTTCCAATTTTACCATAGTACTCTGTTGAGTTTTTGGTAGTTGGTAGTTGCTTCTTCATTTTGGGAAATACCAGCATCATTTGGTAATTCTGAATCATCGTTTTCATATTTCATATCAGAATATCAGATGTTTTAATAACATTTATTTTCAGCATTACTATGTCAGGATTACTGTACGATTTCCAAATGCTATTTTCCCGAAAGAACATAATACTGACTAATTATTTTTCTTTCGGGAGTACAAAAAAAATCTATTAATTAGCAATTTGCAGTAGCATTTTATTTATTTGCGGTATTGTAGAATTTAAAATATTTCAAATGTTCGTGTTAATTTGAAACTGAGTTGGGTATTTTTTAAAATTACAAGCTAGTAAACGTAGGTCTTGGCAAATTTTATTCTCGAGAATGAAGACTTTATAAAATTTCCTTAGCTGTGTCAGAAGCACTTATTTTGTCAATGTTTAGATTATTTTTTTTTTTACTACAGTAGTAGAAAAATTTTGAAAGTGCGTTTAATAATTATTTGGAATTTTTTTTTTTGAAATACAACCCGATTTTTTTGATTTTGCGGCTTCGCTAAGGTAGCGTGATCTAGTTTACCCAATTGAAGACGGTATTTCATGCGTCCAATCACAACTGGGCTCCCCTCAATTAATGGGTTGAAGTGTGTATTTTAATTAACGGAAAGTATTATTAATCGATCAATCGAGCTTGTCATTAAGATAAGTAAGATATTTTATTGGTTATTGGGTGAAAGAAAAATTTTTAATAGTAAAATTGAACAGTGAGTTTATCATTTTAGTCAAAAATCTTTTTTCTCCGAATCTTCTTTTCTTTTGGGCTGACTTATCAAAACTTCATAAATATTAAAGTTAATTAAGTATTTATTGTTCAAGTGTTTCATACCTTTTATTATGGATTTTTGTAATCGGCACAAGCAGTGATTGAGGTCTTTATTTTGATCTATCGTATTCAATTGAGCATCACTACAATTATTAGAAAATCACTGTAATAGTAACATCTGAGCATATCTCAATGATATCATTATTGACCTTTATCCAAAATGTTATGACAATAGCTAAAAATTACGTCATAATAGTTTTGTACTATTTCGATCACTATGAATTCGCATCTAGGTTGATGCTTTAAACACCTTAAACCACGAAAAAGCTTCTTTTTTTTCTTTTTTGTTATAAACTTCTAACCATGGTAAAAAAAAATTTTGACCATGGCAAAACTTCGAAGAAATTTTTTAACTTGATCACGACACGACTTTGATTACACAGAGTTCTCTTGCAGAGAAATGAAGATTAATTATTACGAACTATCTAGCCAATCAATTTCCAAATTAAAATACTGTCCAGGGCTGCACTAAGCTTAATGCTGGCCAAAATTGTTAAAATCAGATAATCATATTTTATTTTCCGATTTACAATTCAACATGGTAAAAATGCTATTGAAAATATCCTATTTATTTTTGGAATGCGTCACTTATTTGTTACCTTTGAAACCCATTGCTTTATTTACTAATCCGATTTACAATGTTAGATTTACTTAAAAAGCCCTCCTTGATTTTGTACGCTATTCATAAAAAAATAAAAAAAGACTTTTTTAAAAAAAACATAACCTGTGAAAAAATTCCGCCTCTATTAGTATTGTTCGGGTTCTATTAAACTGTTCAAACTTTCAAACTGTTTAAACTATTTAAACTGCTCGATTTATTCAGTCTTTTCATTATCATTATGTGAATCTGTTCAATATTCCTATTACGAAAAACTAATGATATTATTTAAGCAAAAGAAAAAAAAAACAAATATTTGTTAAAAATTATTTGGAATTTCTACAGTGACAGATTTACTACCATTTAATTTTGATAATCTTTCACTAATTTTCAAAGTGTTAAATGGTTTGTTAGTGTATATATTTTTTTAGTTCTTCATTAATTATTGTAAAATTTTTAATAATCTTATCACTTTCTAAAAACTGCTTTTTAATTTCATTCTCGGAATTTTCATTAAAAGATTTCAACTGTTTATTTTTATTCAAAATTTTAAACCGTTTCACTTTCATTCAAAATTTCAACCATTCATTTAATTTAGTAATAATTTTATTAGTATTTGACCGTTTTTTTTTGGATTTGAATCCATGCATCGATTTGATAATTCAGCATAAGAATTAGGAGTTCCAATTCCAAACTTTGGTTGCAATCCTTGAAAAATCATAATCACAAGATCTATATCAAATTTATGACTATCAAAAGGTCTCAGTCCAGCTGTAATTTCTACCATGATGACTCCAAATGAATAAATATCTGTTGCTTGAGCGTACGGTTCTCTTAGAAAAAGTTCAGGCAATGATACCTGACGAATGATGAAACGTTTCTTCAAGATAATTCTGAATGACGAATTGGAGAATGGTGAAACCTATGACGAATGATGAGATGATGATGAATAGAATATCCTTATTTTCTTTCATAATACAAATAAATCAGTATATATAACATTAATTTTTTTCTTTTTGCATTATTTTATCTACGCATTTTTCAATTTTTATATGATACATTTAGTCGAAATTACCCGAAGAAGGCTTTACCTCCTGAAAGAGCCCGATTGGCTGACGGAGGAGACCAATAAAATAAACTTCGGTACAATGAATAACATTAAATTGAAGGTTTAGTACATCCGTAGTTCATTGTAAAGTAGCTCATCGAAAAAATCTCATTTGATTAATAGAATCGTCAAGGGCTTCATGATCTGGCAAGAAAACAGTTCATTATCAATTAAATTTACTGTGTTTAAATATTGATGAGCAAAATTTTGGATTATAATTTTGAAAAACCTTAACCTTCGGTATTCAAAGTTTGTTATAAATAAGCTCGTTGAAAGAGAGATAACTGTATTATAATTTTTCATTAGTCAAATTGATTCGTCAAGAGTTTTATCATTCGTCATGAGTTTCGTCAATAAGTATTCTGATGAAACCATTTCATCAAACAAGTATGCTGATGAAACCATTTTATCATTGAGAAATAGTTTCATCAGGAATCATTAGATGTAAAGCAAGACACCATGAATATGATCTTCATGTTCATTCTCATCAAGTGGTTTTGATGAACCTAGATCGGTAATATATGCTGAATAATCTTCTTTTAACAAGTTATTTCACAGATGTAAATTAGGCCTCCGCACGGGCCAGGTAGGGCCGGGTAATGGAAATACTCTAGGGCTCAAAACTTGATGTCCTAGCCCGGCCCACTAAGCCTGCGGGTACCCGTGGGTATCCATGGGCTTATTATTATTAATAGGAAGACTGTTCCAAATTAGATCAGCTAAAGTAGACCAGTTTTAAATTTATAGTCTGCAAGACGACTGGTTGCCCAGTTATTTAATTCATACAGTTGGCTGATTTTTGTCAGCTCAGATTTAGTATAACTCTCGTTTAACCAAAATAAAAACACTCCATTGCTGGTTTTTAATTTAGTATTTAGCTCATAATTATAAGTTGTGCCTTTCATCTAATCTCAATCTTATTAATCTCTCTCTATTTATATCTATCCATACTTGAATTGACATTGTCTAGATTACATATCAAACACCATATTTTATCTTTGTTACAATGCATATATTTACTATAATTATAGGACTTTATATTTCATTTTATTTTTTAATTAACATGAATAAATGTAAATTAATAGATTTATTGGTTTGTTTAGTTACTTAAATTAATAAATATTCATTATATTTACAGATTATATTGTGCAAATTAGATAGTAACTTTCATTAAATTAATAAATTAATTCATTATATTTACAGATTATATTGCGTGAAATAGGTAGTAACTTTTATTAAATTAATTAACAAATGAATTATTTTAAAACTTAAAAATTGTTCTTTACACTCATGATCTAAAATAAAATTATAATTCATAATATTGAGTAGCAGTATAATTTGATAAAAATTAGCCAATAATATAAACTGAAATTCATATAATAGATACCCGTGGGTATGGGAGTCGGGTAGTAGTACTACTCAAGCCCTATCCATTTGTGTAAGGGCTTAGTTTCTTGAGCCCTACCCTTACCCTAGGGCTTGGGATTTGATACCCTTGCCCGGCCCTTGTGGGCCTACCCACGGATACCCATGGGTAGCCCAGGCCCATGCAGAGGCCTAATGTAAATCTCGGTGTAAATATCTTTTATCATGAATATGATCAAGATTAGATATAATATCATGAAGTATTTTTCATTTGACCCTATGCATTGACAAAGTCACGCTAGAGTTATTGTGGCTTGTATGAAAAGAGTCTTATATTAAAAGACAGTATGCGATAGAGGTTGTTATGCATGCACATACATGTGATAAAGATTATAGATACATGTGGGAGTAATTGTGAATCTCAGTGCTTTCTTACTTCGCTTGTCTTGTTCGCTTTTCCCTTTGCTATCCAATTACAATCTGGCTCTTTCATGTTAGACCCATCCCTCCCACCCTCTCATTCATTGCACCTTGCACCCTCTGTGTAATGAGTTGAATGCGCTGCACCATAGCGTGGGCTCAAACTTGCTACTTTATTAAAGTGCTGTGCTGTTGTCATGTGTCATGAGTGAAATGCACCGCACCATAGCGTGGGCTCAATACCTTATTAAAGTTGATGTTGTTATGTGTACGAGTTAAATGTGCCGCACCATAGTGTGGGCTTGAACTTGCTACCCTATTAAAGTTGATGATATCTTGTGTAATAAGTTGAATGTGCCACACCACTCGAACTCACTAGTTAATGTATTAATAATATAACATTGTAATAATTACTTAGCTTTGAGTACTTTTCATCACTTATACAAATTTAAATACTTTGTTCTGGCCCATACAATTGATATTCATTCAAAAATTAGATATTCGGCATTATGTCATAATTGCTTAAAAAATATCAACGCCATGATCATATGAGTTTGCTAGATAAATCATAATTATTTCTTAATTCAGCATGAAGTGTAAAATTATATAGAATTATTGCAAGAAATATCCAAGCTATCACGTCATAGCAGTTTTTGATTTTGATTTAATAAGAGTGATGATCAAAAATCTAGACTCAAAATCTTACTAATGAAATCATAACTACCTATTAAGTGAAAATATTTTCCTGAACTAATTTTACCATAGTGTAGACTTATTTCCTTAAAAATTCTTATTTTTGTAATAAAAAAGTTAAAACTTAATTCTAATCAAAAATTATGTATTAATTGTATAATGCAGGCAAAATTTTGTAGACCACGGCAGTTAACTAATTAAAATTGAGAATCTGCCTAGTATATGCTTTATCTAACAATTAAGCAATTTTTTTGTAAATGATTTACAAGAATCCAGAATTTTGATAAATAATCATGGTTTCAAAATGTACCCAATTTCTATAATTTATTTATTTTAATTCTATAAAATTACAGAATTAAAATAAAAAAATTTCATCTAATAGTTCTTGATAAATCTGTTTAAAGTTAAAAAAAAAGAAAATTTACTGATTTTATATAAAATTTGAATGTTTTTTTTGATTTTCGACAACCATCTATCAATTTAGATAAATTATTTTTTATTTTAAATTTACAAAAGTTTAGAATTAAAATAAAAAATTTACTGAAGTTAATCAAGTAGTTACAGAAAATCTCTAAAACAATCTAATACAGGTCAAATTTGCAGATTGTTTGAGTTTTAAATAGGCCAAATAATCTACAAATTTGTTGGTTTCAATGCTGTTTACAGCATGTGATTTGAACTATGGCAAGGATATTCTAATATGTATAACTGTATAATATATAAAAATATAATTATTTGGCACTTGTTTATATATTTGATTGAAAAATTAATTAAGAAATTGATTAAGTAATTAATCAGCTATAGCCAGCTACTAGTCGATAGTTGATGATAGCTGACTAATAGCTGACCTAGCTAACTAAACTTATTTCTAATTACAAACTTACTTTATAATTCTACAATATGTTGTTAATATAAGTTTGTTTATATTAAATTTGGCATGATTTCTATTGAGTTACTGTAAATAATTTGACTACAAACTTGCTATTTTATTGACTATAATATGTGATTAAGATAAGTGAATTAGTTTGTATTAGAATTAAGCTACTTAAAAAGAATTTATTACAATACTTATTCACTATTCTAGTGACTACAATATGTATAGAAATTATTGTATTTCTATTGCAAGTTACTATAAAAAAAATTTATTGCAAGATTTACTCACTATTCAGTAATAGTTAATTCTGGGATAGCTTGCATTGGAATTGTTGCTTATATCATGATTTATTGTAAATTATTCTGTTGTAGAACTTACTATTCTGGTGATTATAATATATGATTAACATGAGTTGGTTTGCATTGAAATGAATGTGATTTCTATCATGAACAACTAAAAATTCCATTAAGAAATTACAATTTCGATAACTACAATAAGTTATTATGGTAAGTTAGTTTATATTGGAATTATTATAATTTTTATTGTGAGCATTGTTATTAACTATAGCTGCTGCAACAAATTTGGACCAGCAAATCCTCAATTTTGATTGGCTAATGGCCGAGAATCTTTGAAATTTTGGCCCACATTACAAAATTGGTTACTAATTTCTGGCTGGAATTAACTTTTTAATTTTTTTATTACAAAAATAGAAATTCTTAAAAAATAAGCCTGCATTATGATAAAATTAACCCAGGAACAATTTCACTTAATAGGCAGTTATAATTTCATTAGTAAAATTAGAAGTAATTCCGGCCTAATCTTTTTATCATCGCTCTTAGCCAATCAAAATCGAGAATCTGCCAGTCCAAATTTGTTGTGGCAGCTATGGTTAATAAGCATTGTTACTGAACTTATTTACTATTTTAGTGATTTTTATCATTTATACTGTAAATATTCTGTTGCAAAATCTATTATAGTAAAATCTCTATAACTGCACCTTCTACAAGTGTACACCCAAATATTGTTAAAGCTTAGCCACAAGAGCGTGCACCTATAAGGTTTTATTGTATTATTCTTTTGAAACACAACATTAGTATTATCTATATCTTAATTAATAATATTAAAAACATATATAATGTATAATGCACAAGTTGATTTTTAAAATTATAAATATTGTTAATGTCATAGTCAAGACATAACTTTGAATGTCTTTATTTTTACTATTTTTACAATAAAGTTTGGCATATATTTAGTAAACCTCTTAAGAATATATTATCTAATTATGAAAATGTAGCTATAATTAGAAACGATCTGAAAATTTGTTAACAAAACTAATAATATTTTTTTAGTATATACTAAATAATTTCAAATAAAGTTTACATGGCAATGTATATATCTTATTATGGAATCAAAAGTCGTCAAACTTAAAAATCTTATAAATACAACCTCATATATATCAGATTTATCAAGCTAGTTTAGATAATAATAATGATAACGATAAGATAATAATCAACCATAGCTGCTGCAACATATGGCAGATTTATTTCTGATGTGATTATTGCAAATCTTATGCTAATTGGTTGATTTACATAATTCACTATTAAAATTTAGGGCATCGTAAACATAATATAACTTTTCTTAAAAAATGTATTACACTTTAAAACTCTATATTTATATTCAATAAGATCTTGGTTTTCTGGATCCCAAATTCTTGTTTCGGGATCCTAAATTCTTGCTAGTGACAATGTCGAAGGGTAGACAACGTAAAAACACAAAACTATGTGCAGTACGCGGCAAAGACCTTAAAAAAATCTTAAGACAAGTCTCTTTGTTCTGGTATAAAATCTTTCGTATTTATATTCAACAAGACTTTATTTTTCTGGATCCCAAATTTCTTTTTCAGGATCCTAAATTCTTGTTAGTGACAATGCTAAGAGGTAGACCACAAAAAATTAATTGGAAAAATAAGTTATTATTATTAATTGATATTTTAAAAGATTTAATTAAAATTCACAAAGCAGGATATATTCATTGTGGTAGTATTGTCGAAAATCTTAAAGAAATACAATCACAGATTTGGTATTGTGGTATAAAATTTTCATGTTTATATTCAACAAGACCTTAGTTTTCAATTATTCTAAAATAGATTTATTTATTTAATCCATTTCTTCATTTACAGAAATTAGTTGTCAAGTAAGTTAGCATCGATGTGATTTAGATCAAACGTGTAAGTGATATTATTCGATATTATTTAACTAAAAGTTGTAATGCGTTTCTGGTAAAATGGCTATAACAGAAAAATAGAATAAAATACTGTATATAATAAAGTAAAGCTTCGCTAATAATAAATAATTCATAAATCATAATCATTTATTCATATATTATTATTTATTTGATTGGTCACCGATCACGTTTTGATCACCAAATATCACAGTGATTAATTTGATTGGTTAATAACTTGTTTTGATCATCATATGTGACAAAAGATAGTTTAGAACGCACATTATTTCATAAAAAAATTTAATAATTTAAATATAAAAACTTTATATATTGAAAGTGTAAATTTTTAGTTGTTGTATATCAACATTTTTGCATCGGCTCATATAATAAAATTAGATTTGTTATATAATAAATTTGATTATTATTACACTTTGTATTACAATATATATGATATATTCAAATTTGTTATATAACAAATTTGTGTTTATAACATATATTGTGACAAAATATATATGACAAACCTCAGATCAACTATCAAATTGGCCTTAAATTAGCTCTGAATTAATCTATATTTTGGATTTAAATCAGATTTGGATTAATTTTTGATCAACTAGAATTTTAATCTATTTTGAAATACTAATAATTTGTTAAAGCAAAATTTTGGTTTAAATTTTAATAAATATTTTTTAATATCTACTTATTCAAATTTAATAAATATTTTATTTTAATTTTGCAAATTTATAAAATTAAAATAAAAAGTCTTATTATATTTTTATAGATATTAAAATTTTTATTTATTGAATAAAAATAATTTTTTTATTTAAATCTTGTAATTTTACTAAATTAAAATAAAAATTTATCAAATTTGTATATGTAGTTATTAAAAAATATTTATTAAAATTCTAAACCAAATTTGGCTATAATAGTTTTTAAAAAATATATAAAATTTTAATAAATATTATTTAATATATATCTAACTAATTTAGTTAAAATATTTATTTTAATTTTATAAATATATATAATAAAATTTGATTAAATTTTATTAAATAAGTATTAAATAATATTTATTCAAAATTTATAAAGCAATAATTAAGTTTTATTTAAATTTTAATAAATATTTTTCAATAAGGAAAAATATATATATCGCACTATGTAATGTACTAATTTATCACATGTATATTTAAATTATAATTTGTAGATCTGTGTAATAACAAATTTATATACGCCAAAAAATTAATACTAGATTGGGTTAGGGTTAGGGTTAGCAGTTAGCAGTTAGTGTAGTATATATCAAAATTTTGTTAGAGCTCAAAAAGCAGTTTCATAGATGGCATTTTGGGCTATTTCAAAATTTTAAAAAATTTCTTTATTTTTGTTACACAAAATTAATTTGCACATTACACCTGACCTTCAAATTTAATTGGTCAATTGTTAAAAGGCGATGTATAAACACATCGCAGCATGCAATGTCTAATTAAGTCCTTTTAATAATAACTTATTTAATTTTAATAAAAATTTTATATTTAAATTCTATATTTATAAAATTAAAATAAAAATTTACTATATTTGTATAAATACTTGTTTAAAATATTTATTTAAAGTTTATAAAATAAAAATTATCATTATTTTAATAAGATCCTAAAAACTAAACTTTATTAATATATATAATTTTTATTAATTATAATAATTATATTATATTATTACTTTTAGTATTTATAATAAAAGTATAATTAACTATATAAGAAGAGCTATAGCAAAACCAGACTTCGGGCCAACTAATTAAAACTTGAGATTTTATATAAAATTATTTATTATATAATCACTTTTATAAATATAATTCTTTTTTTTTTTTTAATTCTTTGACAGTCTTGTCAGTGCTCAAATACAAATTATATTACTATTAGACTAAAAACAAAG
>CAJVPY010004967.1:0-11995 GCA_910591965.1 Dentiscutata erythropus | reverse complement strand
GATTTAGTCGCTTGATTAAAGGATCACTTATATAGAAAAAAGCTTCCAAAAAGATGAATAATTTATTAAATAATGAACGGGTAAAAAAAACTTGGTGCAGTCTATCAGAACTTAAGAATTTAAAAAGGAATTGAGATTGATGGTTGGTTCGAAGATGACGATAATTAAATTTATAGTTATGTATATTAAAAGGAGTATACAAAAAAAAGAAAAAAATTGTATATAAATAGTTAAGCAATTGTAATTATATAATAAGCAAAGTTTATAAAGTGAATATTTTTCATTAAAGTTATCTCTATGAAATTTGGTGAATCGGCATTTTAGTACTAAATTTTAAATTTTAGTCGCAGCGCCAATGGTTTAAAAAGTTTTTTTAAAAAGTTTTAAAGTATCTAAAAAACTGTTTAAACCGTTTTTTTCCATCCCTAATAGTATATAGTTAAGATTGAATTAGTTTGCATTTGGAGCTATCATAATTTTTATTAGTAGTTAATATTGAATTAGTCAGTATTGAATTATTATTTTTATCATGGGTCACTATAAAAACATTTCACAGTGCTTGCTATTCTGGCGATTACAAAATGTGGTCAAAGTCGATTAGTTTTATTGATATTATCGTTATTTCTACTATGGATTATTGTAAAAAAAATCCTGTAACAGAACTTACTATTCTGGTAACCACAATATAAAGTAAAGTGGGAATTGTGATAAAGTTAAGGTCATTACTAGAAAAACTTTATACTCACTATATAACCCGCCTTTTCTTAAAAAAAATAATATAAATAAACACTTATTTTAAAGTAGATTTTACTAAATTATTGTAGTATTATAAACAAGTTTGGAACATAATAATCAATTTGTACATGGGACGCAAAAATCAAAGTTTGGGGAGGTGAGGAGATTGTAAAAATCGGAATATCATTTTTTTTACTGAAAAAAACACTTGTTTATTAATTTTTTTCTAGATCTAAAAATCTTCGCGGTAAGAGTTTACTTTTACTGCACTTTAACTTTGTGCTCTTTTTTCATATTTTTTTCGTTTACGCTTTTCTTTTTTTTTGTTCTAAGTTTCGTTGTCGCTGATTTTTTTTTGGGCCGCGATCTCCTTTTTCTATTTTGCTTCTTCGATCTTCCTTTCTGCAGCTTCAGTTGCCTCTTTCAACTTCTGCCGACTTTCATTGTTGGTAAGAGTTGCGCAAAGGGAAGTCTCTTCCTTTTTTTAGGGAAAGAACAGGACTCAAGTCTATTCTCTAGCGAAATTTCCGAATTCTCAGTTTATGAGGAGTAAAAGAAATTGTACCTGGTGTGCAACATATAAAAAAATTATTTTAAAATACCAGATAATTCCGCTAGTACATGTTATGATTATAACCCCACACAATTTTTATTATAATAAAATGGTGTAGGATTGTGTACTGACGGAATGATCTGGTATTGTTGCACACCGGGTGAATATCAGTCGTGTAACATCGACGGCTCCTCCTATTGGTCAGTAACTCATGATAGAAATAATAACATTATACCGATGCAAACTAAACAACTACATACTGTAGTTATCAGAATAGCGAGCGAGTTCTTTAACCCAACCTTAATTCTATATTATGTATCGAGTAAGTTTGTAACAAAATTTTTATAGTAACTTGTGATAGCAATATGATAATTCCAATACAAACTAACTTAAGCTTTCTATTATTACCAGAAATAACGAATAAGCTCTATATCAGGCTTTTTTACAGTAGCTTACGATAGAGATTATAAAAAATTTATTCTAAAACAAACAAATTCAACCTTAACTATCACTGGTATAGCGAATAAGTATTATATATTTTAAAATTTATTTTCAAGTTACATTTTCTAATTGAGTTATACCTCTCTAAACACAACTTATTTAAATACAATGTTTCTTTAAATATGACTTTTAAAGCTGACTTAAAAATTTTTACTGAGTAATGTTTTCAAAGTTCAAGCTGTCAAAAAAGCTTGTTTCTAATTTAAAGTTTAGTTAAATTTATTACTATATCCCTTTTGACACCAAATTCGTACTAAGTGACTTTTAATTTGTACAGTGACTTTTAAATTCGTACAAGGTGACTTTTAAATTCGTACAAAGTGACTTTCAAATTCGTACAAAAGGACAATGTAATTTAGATTACTTAAATCGCAATATCTCGTGAATTAGTAGTTCGATTTGATTCGAATGGTACCAAAATCATTAAAATTGGATTACTAGATCACGATATATTGTGCTTTAATTAATCCAAATTACATTATTCTTTTGTACGAATTTGAAAGTCGCTTTCTACGAATTTAAAAGTCACCACGTACGAATATTTAATTATTGAATATATTCTACAAACTAGCTCTTTATTAATTCATATATATATAATTTATAATAAAAAAATTCATAAGATGTCAATTGTCTAGCCCTACTATTATGGTTTAATACTATAAAATTAATCCATTCTTCACCTCAGAAGTTATACATCTTGCAAAAATAATTCTCTTTCAGCTTCACGACGTTTCACCAAGCCATTTGATTTTTTTCCACCGGCATACACCCACTTACCAAATTCTTCTGAAGCACCTTCTAAATCACCACTTTTAATTTTTGTAAGTAAAGTAGAATTTTTATAAGCATTACTACCAAGGTTAAAAGTAAATGAAACCAAAGCTGAGAATTGGTTGGAATTAAGTCCTGGAGATAGTGATTCAACACTTTCTTCAAACTTGACTAAATCTTCTCTGAGTAATTCTTCACCTTGAGCTTCAGTAAGAGGTGGTGTGATATTACTGCAATCATTAGCGTGGCAGGCATGGCCATAACCAATAGTTTTGTAACCCTAATATTAATAAAATATTATTACCTAAAATTATGTTTAATATAAATATATATATAAGATAAAAATTTGATAAATCTACCACTGGATCAGTATAATAATCGCCCCGAAATCCTTCAAATTTCTTGATGAGATCGAAACCTTTGTCATTGATTTTACGTGTCATAATTGTGGTGATTCAATATCGAATAGTTTTTTTTTTTTTTATTATGGGAAAAATGATATTTCATCGGCATATTTATGTTTACTGTGAATTTTTTTCCGCATAATCAACTTTTAGCTGTATTGTACAATATATTCAAATCAAGTATGTACGTGCATACATACATGTGAAAAAAAGAAATAGTGCTATTTCATTGTATCCTTAAATGGATAATATATAGTTATTGCATTTATTTTATGATTTACTATCTCATATTTATGAAATTTATCATTTAAAAATACCATAAAATAGTTGATTTATTTTATAAACTGATCATAGTAAAGCATTAAATAAAATGGATTAATTTAGCCCAACATATACGAATACATACATCAACGATGTTACTTGACAAACCTAAAAAAAGAAACTTCAATACGTTATATAGTAGTAAATTGTAGGTTACTATTGTATTGGTAAATTACCAGTAATTATTACTGATAATTTAAAGTTTCAATAAGTTACAGCTTTATACACTGTCAGACAAATTATTGGCTCAAATTAAATTGTTAGCGATCGTAAAATTAAAACAGCATTATGCTAAAAATTTTTTTCATTTATTTCTTATACCATCACTTTGAAACTATTATTGCATATTCCGACCATTTATCAAACCAACTTTTTTTTTTATAAAAGTTCTCAAATTTTTTAAGTAATCGACAACTTTTGTAGTATTTAATATTTCGCTTGGTATCGTATAATCACAATTAGAACGAAAAACAAATATACACATATATATTAATTGAAATTTTATTAATAAATATGTTAAGCTCTATTTAACTTAGACTAGGACATGGCTTTTTTTAGGGAATTGTAAGTTCGAAATAGCTATTATATCCTCATCAGTGTATAAATTCGAATGTACAGATCCAATTTGATTAGATTCATAAATTCGAACATCAGACATTAGTCTTCGTAAACTTTTTAGAGATACAGAAAAAAAAAATAATAGTATTATTATCGATAATAGATCTTTGAGATAAAATGTTTTTAATTATTGCTATGGGATTTTACATACAGCACATCATTAAAATAAAAAATAGATAGAATGGTTTTTATTAAAATTTGGTTTAAAGGAATAATATCTACCGGATGTAAACGTATTAAATTGCTGTGCAATCTGTACTTCATAATTCTGGCCCAAGTCCATAATGCCATCCTGAATTACGAACTAGAAAATTCCAACTCTCATTTTTTATTGGTTGTTGTGACTAAAATTGCATGAACATGTTGCTCAAAGCAGATGAACCCTCGCTACGCTTCGGACAATTATATTATCATTGTATTTAATATTTATGTTGCACATGCATGAAATTTAATAAATGTATGACCTACACATTATAAATGATTTATCTAATTTTTGCTAAATAAACATTCAAATTGAGTTCGAAAGATATTTATGTTACTAGAACCGAATGAGCATAAAGTCCGAGTTTTTATATTATTTGAAATCGTTTGATTCTATTAATAAAGAATATAGATCTATCGATAATATGAACTTTTATGAGAAATCAGAAGTTTATATGGCAAAAAAAATTCCAGAGATTTCGATAATGAAAGTTTTATTATGAAAAGATGATGAAGATTTTGATTATTAGATTTCGATAATGATAATAAAATAGACTACACTAGAGCATGATAATATATATCTCGGGTTTACTAATTTCTCCCCAACTTCCCATTGGACTAATAAAAATATTGGTTGCCATTTGACGAAACCAATTACATCACTGATCAGTCAGGGTGGCTAAGAATAAAATCCTTTGAATATTATTTTCGCAATGATTGCATTTTGATTAAAATAAATTTTTTTAAAATAATTCTTTTCTCTGTTTAATATAACGTTGTGCTCTTTTGAGATTTATCAGTTTAGTAAATAATTTTATGTTAACAAATTTTTGCCAATTTTATCGAATAATACTGTAAAAATTTACTGTATCTTGTAAAATTTTAATTGAAATAAACATACCTACTTTAAGTCATACTGTAATACAAAATCAGAAAACAAAATAAGTATTGATTTTTTTTATTTTTGTAGGAGTATAAAATTTGCTAATTATTTAGCAACATAGCAGTAACATTTATTTTCAGTACTACTAATTGCAGAATTGTATCAGTTTACTGTACACTTTCCGAAAACTATATTCCCGAAAGAACTAATTATTTTTTTTCGAGAAAATGGCTTTTGAGAACTTGAGATACATTATAGTATTAGTATTAAAACAGATCTATTAATTACCAATTTCAGTAGCATTTTATTTATTTGTAGTATTGTATAATTTCAATAAAAATCAACCTGAAACATTTCAAATGTTCGTGTCAATTATTTTTTAAACAATCAAATTAAGGAATTTTAAACAGAATTGGTATATTTTAAATACAAGCTTGTAAATGTAGATCTCAACAAAATTTTATTCTCAAAATGTTGCGAACAAAAATTTCTTGGTTGTATCAAATACACTTATTTTCGTTAATGTCTTAGATTATTTCGGTTTTTTTTTTTACTAGCCGAAAGAATTTTGAAGGTGCACAAATAAAATATTTTCGTGTTATTTAGAGGTTTGGCCTGAATTAAGCTTAATTTAGGCCGGGATTTGAATTTAACCCCTGCGTGTTATTTCGCGACAATACGGTAATAAAAATATTTTGGATTTTTTTTTTGATTGAAGAAAAACAATGTTTTTTGATTTTGCGGCAGTGCTAAAGTGGCGTGATCTCGTTTATCCAATTAAAAACGGGATTTCATACATCCAATCACAACTTGGGAGAAATTAGTGCTTCCAAATATAAGTATGACAATTGCAGTTTCGCAACGTAACATATCTTCATCAATATTTGTGTGGCAATTACAGCTGTGCGACGTAATTCGTATTTTAATAAATTTGATGGTTTCAAATGTAATACATTAACGCATTCTTTTTTGAGAAAAAAATGTCAAATAATAATATATTCGAAAAGCAGCCAGAGCAAGTCGACAGTCTATCGGATATTTCTCAACTATCCAACAATGTTAACCAATTGCATTTAGAAGATAACAAGTCACAAGATTTTCTTAATGAAATTATTGAAGAAATATGTAACATATATGATAAAGAAAGTATGAAAGGCCAAAATACTCGTTCAATTCTTAACACGTTAGATCAATTTCTATTAATTAAAAAACAAAATCCAGATGATATTATCAATTTTTGTTTAAATGATCATTCCAATCCTATAATTCAAATCATTCTTGCAAGTTGTTATTGTTATGGTAAATGGGTTGAAGAGGATAAACATAAGGCTTTCATTTATTATCAAAAATCTGCAGAGATGGGATACGTCAATGGAATATGTATGGTTGGATATTGTTATCGTCAGGGAATTGGAGTTGTAAAAGATGAAAATAAGGCATTCATCTGTTATAAAAAAACTGCAGAGATGGAATACGCCAATGGAACATATATGGTTGGGTATTGTTATCGTCATGGAATTGGAGTTATAAAGGATGAAAATAAAGCATTCACTTATTTTCAAAAATCTGCTGAAATGGGGAATGTTGAAGGAACATATAATGTTGGAAATTGTTATCTAAATGGAATTGGAGTTGAAAAGGATGAACACAAGGCTTTCATTTATTATCAAAAATCTGCTAAGATGGGTCATGGAACTGGAATAAATAACGTTGGATTTTGTTATCTACACGGAATTGGAGTAGAAAAGGATGAACATAAGGCTTTCATTTATTATCAAAAATCTGCAGAAATAGGACACGCCAATGGAACATATAATGTTGGACATTGTTATCTAAATGGAATTGGAGTTGAGAAGGATGAACATAAAGCTTTCATTTATTATCAAAAATCTGCTGAGATGGGTCATGCAACTGGAATAAATGATGTTGGATTTTGTTATCAATTTGGAGTTGGAGTTGAAAAGGATGAGCATGAAGCTTTCATTTATTATCAAAAATCTGCTGAAATGGGGAATGCTGAAGGAACATATAATATTGGAAATTTTTATCGTCACGGACTTATAGTTGAAAAGGATGAACATAAGGCTTTCGTTTATTATCAAAAATCTGCTGATATGGGGCACGCTAATGGAATGTCGATAGTTGCAAACTGTTATCGAAATGGAATTGGAATAAGAAGAGATTTAGATAAAGCCAAATATTGGTATCAAAGGTAAATTTTGTTTAAATTGGTGTAACTGTATTATTGCGTGACAATTCAATCATAAGGTCAAGTGTAACGAAAGCACTTCTTCAGTTCAACAAATTACAATACTCAGTCACTATATATTGGTATATATGCTTTGTACTCATTTAATAACTTCATACATTTTAAATCGCCGATTAGGGAAAAAGATTTAACATTAGGTATTATATTATAATCAATTATAAAATTTATTGTTATTAATTTATTTATTATTCGCACCTCATACGTAATTTTCGCCAATTATAACATCGTATGATGTCGGTTCTCCAAAATTTAAACACGCTTTCGATTAGTAATGGAGTTTGAATTTTAGAGACATGACATCATACAATGCGATAATTAAGTTTAGGGTACGAATAGCAAAAATAATGGTATATGTATCAGTCCCTTAATTTATTAACTAAATTTTATAAATAACTAATAGCTACTAATAAGTGGATGCATAATTCTGAAATTGAAGATGATTTAAAAAAATTATTGATAGAAATAGATACCAGTTATCTTGGATTTCTTATGATGAGTTTAAAGTTATTAAAGAAGTAGGTAGTGGTGGATTTGCGACTGTATATTTTGCTATGTGGTTTGATAAAAGTAAATGCTTAAACAGATTTGTTGCGCTTAAATTGCTTCATAAATCAAATAAATATCTTGATGAATTTATAAGAGAGGTAATTTTACTAAATATTTTTTATTTATATTCTTTGATTTATCATTCATATTAATTTTTTAAATGTATTAAATTTCATTTTAATATAAAGTTAAAAGCGTATTGCGATATTGGTCTTAAAGATCCAACTTTTTTAAAATGTTTTGGTTTATCAAGAGATAAAGTTTCTAAAGATTATATTCTCGTCATGGAATATGCTTTTAATGGCTGTTTGCGTAATAATCTACGTACTATAGCTCAAATGGATTGGAATGACAAATTAACCTGCTACAATGTATTGCATCAGATCTTCAGATAATTCATTCTCATGACCTTATTCATTGTGATTTGCATAGTGGAAATATATTACTTAGTAGTTTTAAAAGTGCATACATTACAGATCTAGGGCTTTCAATAACTGCTAATATTGCTCTAAAATCAAAATCTGATAGATTTTACCATATATAGCTCCTGAAGTTTTGAAAAATCAACAATATACTAAAGCATCTGATATTTATTCATTTGGTATAATCATGTGGGAAATTTTATACGGTAAACCCGTACCTTTTGAGCAAAAATCAATATTACAGTCTACATTACAATTTCAAATACAAGTATGTGATGGTTTACGACCAAAAATTTACGAAAATACGGCAAAATGCTATGCAGATTTAATGAAGAAATGTTGGAATACGGAACCAAATGAACGACCAATGTCAACAGAAATTTGTGATATTTTTGCAGAATGGCAAAATAATGAAAACATTTTATCAGAATTATCTGAATCTGATAAAAAATTACAAAATATAAAAACTGAAGATACGCAAACATTTAATGATTCACATTATAAAAGTAGTTTTATTTCATCTAAAACTGATTATAAAGGTAACATGTATTTTGATTTTCAACTAATTCTATTATGACATATTATAACATAATTATTAATTCTTTTTATAGATAGTGAAATATATGAATTAGAAATACCAAATACTACCGATGAATAGAGCAATATAGACAGCCAAGCTTGAATGTTTTCGTGGCATCTATCATCTTAGTACATTCTTGATTATTAATTGATACTTCATATTTATCTAATTTAATACTATTATTATAGACGGAAAATTCATCTAAAATTAATAAAATATTGCTGCTTTTCTCCCATTTCTATTATCTTCTATAAAGATCATATGATTTTCGTAAAGTAATTGTTAGAACCATGATATTAAAATAAAATTCTGTATGATATAATAAAAGGAATGATTACCTAGACTGACAAATCGCTTATCAGGACTTGCAATATTAACATTGTCAAATTGTCTACTAGTATAAATTTCGTTTCGAACTGAAATGATTCTGATTCCAAAAAATTATCTGGTGCTTTGCCGTCCTTTATTTTATTAATTTATTCTTTCGTTCTTTTATATATCTCCCTGTAAGTTGGCTTTTACCTGGTTGAGCATCCCAACACTCGGTAATAAATTCATTAATTTCCTTTGGTACATTTGTTGTAATATTTGGGAGCAAACCATCATAAATTTTACGTGCAAAAATTATATAATGTGAAATATAGTGATATATTGGAATGCCTTATATAATTCAAATGCTATTATGCCAAAAGAATACACATAAGACTTCACACTGTATTCATTGTGGTATAATGTTTCAGGTGCTATATAAGGCAAGACATCACACACTTTATCACCTTTTCCTATATTGCTTAATGCTGAAAGTTCAAAGTCGGCTATATGCACCATAAAAATTTTCTAATAATATATTTCCACTATGTAAATCTCAGTGAATAAGATTATGAGAATGAACTATCTGAAGGTCAGCAGCAATACAATTCAGAAACGTTAATTTTTTTTTCATTTCCATATGTGATACATAATAAAAGTTTTTACATAAAGATCTCATTATTGCATGTTTCATAAAAATAATATAATCTTCAGAAACAAGATTTTTTGATATACCATAACAGCTTAAAAAAGTTAGATCTTTAAGGCTAATATCACAATATGCTTTTAACTATTATTAAATATTAAATAAAATTCAATTATACTGTATAAATAAGAACTATAAAGAGAACGATCTAGAGAGGAGATTAGCTTAGAATAGATTAGTTTAGTTAGAGATTTGCATATTTTGGATAAAGAGAATAATCAATATTATCGTCAATACCATTTTTAATAAATATACAAACCGTAATAAACAAGCGAGTGTTCACTATATTTACATCTGGTTAGATTCCGGTGCTAAAACTAGTAGTATCGCTTAACCCTGTGACACATATCTTTTTTAGAATTTATTAATATAAACACTATCGCTATAGTGACATTGGCTTATAAAAATTTTAAAAAACATACCTCGATTTTCTACGTTCCGAAAATGACCATTTTCGGCCGATTATTTTTGTAAGTTTCTGAGAATTTCCGGAATTGAAATACTCTGAATTTGTATGTTTTTTGGGAAAATGGGCATTTCCAATGAAAATCGGGGTATGTTTTTTTAAAATTTTTTTATAGGAAAGAATTCATCTCCAAATTTTAATGCTACTTATGTA
Organism: Dentiscutata erythropus; assembly: GCA_910591965.1. NCBI lineage: Eukaryota > Fungi > Glomeromycota > Glomeromycetes > Diversisporales > Gigasporaceae > Dentiscutata > Dentiscutata erythropus. The sequence goes on along the minus strand of CAJVPY010004967.1, from coordinate 1,557 downwards.
TATATTAATACAAGTTTCAGGTTAAATATGTAATAATTTATCTATCAATTTATAAATGCTAAGTTTAAAATTATACATTTTCAAACCCTTTGAATATGGCCTGCTGGTACATTAGGGTGTTGCAAATCAGCTAATTTACAAACATATGTAAAATGGTATATCAAATTAACATAATAAGGATTTTTTGCCAATCATATCTAATAATTTGTATGTGATAAAATTACTATTTATTTATTAATAAAAAATTAATTCACAAAAATTGCTACTACTTTTTATTTACTAAATATTTTTTAATTCTGTAAAATAAATAAGATTCTTAAAATATGTTTTTATAATAATATAACGTTAAAATTTACAAATACTAGTCATTTATCGATTTAATATCATTTTTATCAAAAATTACTAATAGCAAATTATGTAATATTATCTGTTTACTAATAAACTTTATAAGATATGTAAAAATATGCATTATTTTATTAAAGTTTATCTTCATAAAAATATACGAATATAAATTTTATAAAGCAAATGATTGTTAAACAAAAGTTTTAGCAATTTTAATCTTTATTTAGTACTTACTTATAGATTTAATTAAACATATTAAGCAGATCTACAAATTTAGCCAATCAGACGATTATATAACATATAACTAAAAATTTGATTTTCAAAATCCTCATTAATACAATTTACTAGGCCGTTTGGTCTATGTTTGTAATTAAATATATTTGCAACACCCTACCGTCACAACCCGGTTATCCGGGTGGTAAAAGAAATTCTGCAACGGGTCACCCGCGGGTGGATTACTTGGGTCATCCGGGTGATAAAGCAATTCTACAACGGGATTTATGCAAATAATCATTTGTTATATTTAGATTTTTATTTATGCGACGCTTAAATATAATTTTTGTATTCAACAACGCGAATAGATCATAAATATTATGAGGTCGAGTAACTTAACAAATTTAAATACTTGGATTAATGCGAATGTTAAAATTAAATAGTAAATATTCACGAACTTTGATATCTTATTTTAATGCATATGAGTGCTGCAAGAGAAAGCCTGTCATCAGACTTTTTAATTATATTTTGTTACAGTTAGCTGTCTATGGAAAATCTATCATTATAATATATTTTCTATAGATGGCTAACTATATATAAAATATAATTGAAAATCTGATGACAGGTTTTCTCTTGGCAGCACTCATATATATTATCAGTTATTATACTGTATAAATGGTAAATATTATGAACTTGGATAGCTTAATTATGATCTAAAGCAAATTATGAATGGTAAATAAAGCTGAAATAGCTTACTTTGAATATTTATATTAATAAACGTCCTTTATACTCATGCATTAAATTAAAATAAACTAATAGTAAATATTTATAGGCATTAATAACTTATTTATTTATTTATTTTTTTAATATTGAGGTGACCACTTAGGCCCCTGGCACTTTATTAGTTCAAACAGGTGAGCCGTCCGAAGACTGGCTTACATATTACATTAGTATAACGAGAGTACAACTAGTCACACGTACAACTTTTGGTTGCCTATTTAA
>CAJVPY010004966.1:0-11995 GCA_910591965.1 Dentiscutata erythropus | reverse complement strand
ACCTCTTCTTCAAACACGACTTCAAATTTCGTATTATCTCAACATATCTTCCTTGTGACAATAGCTCTATCAGACTTGAAACCCAGAACACAATAATTCAATGGATAAAAGATGCATACTCTCTTAACATACTTCCTATAATACTCGGAGACTTCAACGCTTCCACTGATAATATCCACTCCTCCTTTATTAAATACAAACTCCTTCAATTCATTACATATAACAATATATACAATCTTGCTCTGCACACCTCCTCATTTGCTCCTACATGGCACAACTCTAGATCTAGCAGTGAAATTGATTTTATCTGGGCTTATTATTTTGATTATATACTACTGTACTATTCGTCATAAGCATTATCACTCAAATATCAATTAATAGAGTTATTAAATATGTATTATAAAAATTTCTTATAATTTCCATATACATTATAATAATGAAATATTAAAATATTTAAAAATATACAGTTATTACATAATAGAGACACTCCTAAAGAATAAATAGCAACTTGCAAAATTAAAAAAAAATTAATATAACAGGAGTTATTAAAGCTCGCATAAAGGCATTTTTTATTAATGGGTATCCGTTTGCTATACTAAATTTAGTACAATGTACTAAATTTAGTACAGTATAAAAAGTTAAATTTTAAAATTGGTATTAATAACTTTAAATTAAATTTATCTAATATAAAATTCAATATTTATGTTTTATTTTGGTATATTTAAAAATCAACTTACTTATTAAAAGTTATATTAAAATATTTAAAAGAAAAATGACTGCTAAAAATGCAACCAAAAAACACTAAATTATAAATAACAAAAAATTTATTTAATAAAGGTCTGTTAAATTCTTAATAAAAGTTGTAAAATCATTAAAATTGGTTTAGTCTATAAAAAGTTACAAGAAATTTAAGTTTACAAATTTTTTTACTATATTTTTACTATGTTTTACTATATAAAATATTTAAAAAGACTAACCATTTTTAGACTTGTGTCACTATAAAACAGGTTTATTTAAGCTATCTAAAAAAATTGTTATTTATTTTTTTTAATCAGACCAAAATCAAGATTGGATCCAAAACAATATAAAAATTTGTTTTTTATTATAAATTTTTGTATATTATGATTTTTTTAATACTGTACTAAATTTAGTATGGCAAAATTTTAGAACAATACAGTAAGTTTAAGAGAAAGCTATACAAAATTTTTATTAATAAATATTACTGAAATTGTACAAAAAGATAGTTCTAATATTCAAATATATTTTGACAAAATTTGATTAAATTTGATCAAATAATTAATTCAAAATTAATTTTTTTGTGTGTACTAAATTTAGTACAAAAGCCAAACAGATACCCATTAATAATTTAATATAACTTAAAATTTTCAAAGATCAATTAAAAAAATCTTCAATAGTGATTTTTACTATATGTCTTGCACTAAGTTTGTGATTAAACTTATTGTTGATACCCAAATAGGGGATGGTATTTAACAAAACCTATGATTAACTCATTGTTTTTATTATTCAAAATTATAATATATATTCCCAAAATCTTAGTTTTAGACTGCATTAATTAAATTAAAATACAATTTATAAAATTTTCAATTCATATAGTGTATCAGAAGTGACAATATTGCCTATACCATTAATTGCAATTAATATACTTTTAGTATTAATTATTTTGCTAGTATACATAATATCTGGATGTTTTGGTACGGTAATTGGCAATGTTTTAATTGTTTTATCAGCATCTAAAAAGTGCTTTTTAATTGTATTGACATCCTCTTCTTCTTCATTTGCATTATCATTTATATCATTCTGAATATAATTACTATTCACTTCTTTATCTGCATTATTTACCACTAACATCTTCGTCTATAATATCATCTACATTTTTACTATTATCACTATTCACCGTTTTTTCATTTGCTTTATTATTATCATCTAAATTATCCGAATCTTCCATAATATCATTCCACTTCTTTATTTTATAATATATCTCTTTAGCAGTAGGCCGTTTTTTGTGGATCCAGTTCCATACATTGCCTTGCAAATTTAACATAGCAATTTGGGGTTCCAGAAGCAAATCCAGGCCGTAATCCGAAGAAAATATTTACTGCTAGTTCATCATTAAATTGATAACCATCAAAGGTCTTTGACCAGTCGACATCTCTGCCATAATAACCCCAAAACCATAAATATCAGCAGCTTTTGTAACTTTTTGACCAGATAAAACTTCAGGAGCCACATAAGGCATAACTCCATAAATACAATCTGAATTATATTCATCATTCTTTTTAGACAATCCTAGATCTGAGATATAAGATTGTAAAGTTGTGCCAATGCGTTGATCTTGCAAAATATTACCGCTGTGAAAATCTGCATGAATATAATTTGCTCTATGAACATCCCATAAATCACTCGAAATGTCTTTAAGCAGTTTTAATTTAATCTTCCAAGTAAGATCCTGAAACCTTGTTCTTAAGAACTCATAAAGACTCCCATTATTTGCATGCTGAAATACCATCATATATTTATTTTCATTGTCTTGAGTTAATCCGTATATTTTAAGTTTACTGCCAAATAAACTACATTTCAGATGATTAACAAACTTTATAAATAAATGAATAAATAAATAAATTAGTTAATTGATATTTGGCAATTGTAAAAAAATAAGGATTTAACTCACTTCTTTTAAAGAACCAGACAAGGTTTTGAGCGCAACGACGCTACTCGATTCTCGTGTTCTCTCATAGATATAGTTGGCATTATAATTATCATCGTTATTTACTTTCTTAATTTTGTCAACCTTTCGTATACCATCCGACCAAATTGCAGAATATACAGAGCCATGTCCTCCTTTACCAATTTCTTTAACATCAGATAATCTATCAAATGGAATCCACTCGATCGCATCTTTATATGAAAAAGTCCTAAATTGGGACGCTTTCACGTAATCGTCAACCTCCTTATTTCCACTTGTCCACCTTGTTGTTATGTCAGGATCGCATGAAAAACACCATGCTTCACTCGTGTTATTTTCGTTGCAATGCGCACATTTTCCATATTCAGATGTTCTATACGATAATTATAAAATGGTTCATTTCACATTCCATACATTTTAAACTTTATATTGAATGTAATTTATTTTTATACTTACCGGCTAAATTAATGTGATGAAATGATTTGTACATAATGGTAAATAGGTTATTTTCTTTATTTTGCTGCTGTTTGTAATTTTACCCATTAATAAATGTTCTTATACTCACGCACTAATGAAATTATTATATGTAATGGTAAATAAATATTTATGACCTTGATATGTGAACTTGCTTTGCCGTTTTTTATTCTATCCTTTATAAATGTTCTTTATACTTACATGCTGAATCAAATGATTAATGCGAATTAAATAAGTATTTATGATCTTGATTTATGAACTTGGTTTACTGTTTTTACTGTAATTCCGCCATTAATAAATTTCTTTATACTTACAGACTAAATTAATACGAATGAAGATGATTTATGCATAGTGATAAATAAATATTTGTGATCTTGTTTTGCTGCTTTTAATTTTAACTAAGAATAAATGTTCTTTATACTCACTCACTGAATAAATGATTTATGTGAATTAAATGATTTGTAAATTTGTTTCGCTGTTTTTTAACTCTATCTGTTAATAAATGTTTTTCATACTCACTCACTTAATGAAATGATCAATGATTAATGCGATGAATTGATTTGTACATAAAGGTAAATAAGTATAAATATATAATTTTCTTGATTTGTGTGCTTATTTGTGTTCTTAATAATGTCAAATAAATATTCTTTATACTCACAGACTAAATTAACGCAAATGAAATAAATTATTATAATGGTAAGTAAGTATAATCCTATTTGTGAACCTGTTTTGCTGTTTTATTTCTAATCCTTAATAGAGGTTCTTTATACTCACTCTCTACATGAAATGGTTAATGCGAATGAATTGATTTGTATGCAATGGTAAATAAGTATTTATGTTCTTGATTTGTGAACTTAAGAATTGCTAAATTGTGCTTTATACTCACTGCCTAAATTAATGCGATACGTAATCGTAAATAAATATATATTCTTGTTTTGTGAACTTCCTTTAATAAATATCCTTCATACTCACAAACTGAACGGATAATTAAATGCGAATGAAATGATTTATGTGATGGTAAGTATTTATATTATCTGTGAGCTTGCTTTGTCGTTTTAATACAATCCATTATCCTTTATACTTACTAACTGATTAATGTGAATAAAATGATTTGTATGTAATGTTAAATAAATATTTGTGTTCTTGCTTTATAAACTTGTTTGCTGTTTTTATTTCTATCCATTAATGAATACTCACCGACTAAATTAATGCAAATGAATAGGTAATGGTAAATAAGTATTAATGTTTTTGATTTGTGAACTTGATTTGCTGTTTTTATTTCTGTCCATTCATACAGTAATATTCTTTATACTCAGGCTAAATTAATGCGAATAACACGTAATGATAAATAAGTATTCATGGTCATGATTGGTGAACTTGTTTTTTATACTTACTCACTGCATGAAAATATTAATGAATAAAATGATTTGTACGTCATGGTAAATATGTATTTATATTCTTGATCTGTGAACTGGTTTTGTTATTTATACTCACACGCTGAACGAAATTATTTAATGCAAGTGCAATGATTTGGAGTAATAGTAATAAATATTTATGTTTATTGATTTGTGAGCTTGTTTTGCTGCTTTTAATTCTATCCATTAATGAACGTTTCTTATACTTACGTGCTGAGTGATATTATTAACATGAATGAAATAATTTGTGTGCAATGGCAAATAAATGTTTAATCTTGATTTGTAACTTGTTTTCTGGTTCAATTCAATCCATTAATAAATATTCTATACTTACCAACTAAATTAATGTGAATGAAATAAGATGTACGTAATAGTGAATAAGTATTTATGTTCTTGATTGGTGAACTTGCGGTTTTTAATTCTATCCATAATAAATGTTCTTTATACTCACTCACTGATTCGTGCGAATGAATTGATTTGTAACGAAATAAGTATGAATTGTGAACTTTTTTGCTGTTTTTTAATTTTATGCATTAATAAATGATTTTATACTCACGCACTAAATGGAAATTTAAACGAATGAAATGATTTGTACGTAGTGGCAATAAGTTTTATTTGTAAAATTGCTTGCTATTCTTAATTCCATCTATTAATGTTCTTTATACTTACGAGCTAAATGAAATGATTAATACAAATTGTTTGTAATAGTAAATAAGCATTTATCTTATGAACTTTTGTTTCTACCTCTATCTATTAATAAACGTTCTTTATACTTACGCACTAAATGAGATGATTAATGCAAATAAAATGGTTTGTATGTAATGGTAAATAAGCATTTATGTTTTTGATTTATGAACTTTTTTTCATATACTCACTCGCTGAATAAAATGATTAAATCGAATGAAATGATTTGTATATAATGATAAATAAGTATTTATGTTCTTGATTTGTGAACTTGCTTTGCTGCTTTAATTCTATCCATTAATAATTTCTTATACTCACGCACTAAATAAAATTATTTAATGCGAATGCAATGATTGCACGTAATGGTAAATAAGTAATGCCATTGACTTGTAATTCATTAATAAAATGTTCTTTATACTTACGAGCTGAATGGAATAATGCGAATGGAATGATTCGTACGTAAATAATAATTCTATTTAATAAAATGTCTTTTATATTACGCACTAATGACCTTTATACTTACGCGCTAAAAGAGATGATTAATATAAATGAAATGATTTATACGTAATGGTAAATAATTATTTATAGAATATGTTTGCTGTTTCTATTTCTAAACATTAATAAACGTTTTATACTTACTCACTAAATTAATGTGAATGAATTAATTTGTACGTAGTATGGAATAGGTATTTTTATATTCTTTAATTTGTGAACCTTGTTTTTCTGTTTTATTAATAAATGTTCTTATACTCACCGACTAATAAATATAATTCGATGTAATGGTAAATAAGTATTTATTTCCTTATGAACTTGTTTTCTGTTTTTAATAAATTTTCTTTATACTCACTAGCTAAATTTACAAATATTTATGATTTTGATTTGTGAACTTTTGCATTTTTAATTATATCCGTTAATAAACTTCTTTATACTTACGAACTAATAATGTGAATGAAATATTTGCATATAATAGTAATAAGTATTAATGTTCTTGATTTGTAAACTTGTTTGCTATTTTCAATTCCATTCATTAATAAATGTTCTTTATACTTACGCACTGAGTGAATGATTAATGCAAATAAAATGATTTGTACATAATGATAAATAAGTATGTTCTTGATTGTAAACTTATTTTGCTGGTTTATTTTTTAACTATTAATAAATGTTTTTTATACTTACAAACTAAATTAATGCGAATGAATAATTTGTAAGTAATGACAAATAGGTATGTTTTTGATTGTGAACTTTTTTTGCTGGTTTATTCTATCCATTAATCTTTATACTCACCGACTAAATTAATGCGAATGAAATGAGTTGTACGTAATTGTAAATAAGTACTAATGTTTTTGATTGTATCCATTAATAAATGTTCTTTACACTTACTCACTAAATAAGACGGTTAAACAAATGAAATGCATTGTATGTAAGAATTAGTATTGTGAACTTGTCTTGCTGCTATAATTCTATCCATTAATAACAGATAAATATTCTTATACTTACGCACTGAGCGAGATGATTAACGTGGTGAAATGATTTGCAATGGTGTTATCGTTATGATTTGTGAATTCGTTTTGCTGCTTTTAACTCTTTAATAATACCCTTTATACTCACCGACTAAATTAATTGAATGAAGTATTTATTTCTTTATTTTGCTATTTTAATTCTACCCACTAATAAATGTTTTTTATACTTACGCACTGAGTGGGATGATTAATGTAAATGAAATGATTTGTACGTAATGGTAAATAAGTATTTATGCTCTTGATTTGTGAACTTATTTTACTGTCCGTAATTTAACTAATTAATAAATAGTATTTTATGCTTACAGACTAAATTAATTCGAATGAAATGATTCATACGTAAATAAGTATTTATCCATTATTGTTTTTGATTTTATACATTAACAAAACCTTTTATACTTACGCACTAAGATAATTAAATCGAATGAATTGATTTGTACGCAACAGTAAATAAATATTTATGTTATCTATTTGAACTTGTTTTGCTGTTTTTAATTTTATCCATTAATAAATGTTCTTTATACTTACGCGCTAAATGAATAATTAATGTAAATGAAATGCAGCTTAATTCTATTCATCAATAAATGTTCTTCATACTTACTCACTAAGTAAAATGATTAATACGAATAAAATTATTGTAAATAATTATTAATGATCTTGATTGTGAACTTGTTTTCTGCCTTAATTCATAAAATCTTTTTTATACTTACGCGCTAATAAAATATTAATGTGAATGTGTGCATAATAGTAAGTGTTTATACCTTGATTTGTGAACTTGGTATTTTTATTTCTATTTGTAATAAATGTTTTTTGTACTCACCTACTGATAAATGATTAATGATAATAGTAAATAAGTATTTATGTTCTTGATTTATGGACTTGTTTCGCTGTTTAATTATATCCATTAACTAAGTTTTCATACTCACGAACTGAATGAGAGTAAAATGATTCAACGGTAAATAAGTATTTATGATCTTGATTTATAAAATATTTTTTTTGCTATTTTTAATTCTAGTATTAATAAGTGTTCTTTATACTCACGCGCTAAAATGATTTGTATGTAATGATAAATAAGTATTTATGCTGTTCTTTTTTAATTCTATTAGTAAATGTGATAGCTTAGCTGAAGCTAGCTGAAGCTGAAGTTAAGGATCCCTATTTAAATGTGTAATGCCTACTAAATTCACATATACTCTTTATTAACAGCTCTAACCCTGAACTATAACTTAATTTTAGAAGAACTGCACAAAAAGCTTTTACCACAAACTTCCGAAAGACAGATTCCCAAAAGGACCTAATACCGACAAAGTTAGCCGGCATTAGTTATAATGCTGGCCAATTTAGTTGGTATTATGCTCTTTCGGGATTTTAGGATTTTGTGGTAGAACCGCACAAAAATCAAAAAAAAATTTTAAATATTCATAATAAGGCAAAATTTCAGCATTAGCCAAATTCAGTGTTAGCTGCCGCAATAAATGTTTTTCATACTTACTCACTGGTTTCGAATAAAATGATTGTACGTAACGGTAAATAACATTTACAGTATATACTTGATTTGTGACTTGTTATGCTGTTTTTATTTTTATAATATTCTTTATACTCACCAACTGGATAAAATATTAATGCGAATGAAATGATTTATACATAATGTAATAAGTACTTGAGTTATGAACTTGTTTTGCAGCTCTTAATTCCGCCCATTAATAAATGTTCTTTATACTCACAAGCTGAATAAATGATTAATTTGAATTGATTTTGCATAACAGCAAATAAATATTTAATCTTAATTTGTGAACTTGTTCTTAATTTTATCCATTAATAAATATTTATATACTTACCGACTAAATAAAATGGGTTGTACGTAATGGTTAAGTAAGTAATTATGTTCTTGTTTTGCAACTTGGTTTGTTGTTTTTAACTCTTTGCATTAAGAATTGTTCTTTATACTCACTCACTGAATAATGATTATTCATAATTATATATAAGTATTTATATGTTCTTGATTTGCGAACTAGCTTTTCTGTTTTTATTTCTATCCATTAATTATTGCTTTTTTATACTTACGCACTGATTTATGCAAATAAATGATTGTAAATAAATATTTATGTTCTTTAATTGTGAGCTTGTTTTGCGTTCTTATTTCTATTGATAATATTTTCTTTATACTCACAGACTAAATGTAAATTAAATAATTTATATGTATCAATAAATTAGTTTTTATATTTGTTGTTTTTAACTTTATTCATTAAAAAAATATTCTTTATACTCACTCGCTGATGATTAATGCAATGAAGTGATTCATAATGGTAAATAAGTATTATGATTGATTCCTGAACTTGTCTTTCTGGTTTTAATTTTAACCATTAATAAATGTTCTTTATACTCACCGACTAAATTATTGCAAATAAAATGATTTGTACGTAATGGTAAATAAATATTTATGTACTTGATCTGTGGACACGTTTGATGTTTTTATTTCTATTGATTAGTATTTTTATACTCACAGACTAGATTAATGCAAATAAAATGATATGCACGTAATAGTAAATGAGTATTTCTGATCTTGATTCGTGAATTTATTTCGCTGTTTTTAACTCTATCCAAATGTTCTTTATACTTACGTGCTAAATTAAATTATTGATGTGAATGAAATAGTTTGCACGTAATGGTAAATAAGTATTTATTTTCTTGATTTGTGAACTGTTTTGTTGTTTTAATTTTATCCATTAATAAATCTTTTTTTATACTCACGGGCTAAATTAACACAAATAATAAAATAAACTTAAAAGCTGAGTATGTAAATTAATATATGCTTTTAATGCTTACTCACTGATAATTAAATTGAATTATTAAAATTATATTAATTATTAAAATAAGAAATACAAAACATTATAATAAAAAATTTCAGAAATTAGCATACTTTTTAATCCATTCCCAAAATTTATCATTGTTCTTTTCCACACCAATTCCATATCTGTAACAAATGGCAGTTTTGTAAATTCCTGTCGAATTACCTCTTTCAGCCGAATTGAGATAGTACACGAATGCCTTGTGCTTATCGATTTCAACGCCAATTCCTAAATAATAACAATAGCCAACTTGATACATTCCATTAGAATTATTCATGTATGCTGATTTTTGATAATAAAAAAATGCTTTATATTCATTCTTTTCAACTCCAATTCCATATTCGTAGCAATAACCGAGCAGGTACATTCCGTCTGGATTGTTCATGTTTGCCAATTTTTGACAATTACTGAAATTCAGCAGATTAAAATCAATTATTTGTGTAATATTCTTTACTAATTGTTTCTCTGTAAAGTCTTCTATTTTCATTTTGAATTATGAAAAATATTGATGCTGTTTTAGAATTACATTTCTCGTTAGGTGCAAATCTTGTTGATTTATATGTTTTACTGATACTATATGTTTATTATTCTTACAGTAGTCATACAGTACAATTAGCCAATCAGCAATATATCCTGAGTTGTACTCAGCACAAGAGTGTCGTTTATTACGTAATTTTTTAGAGAAGGAGGGATGATCAGTAGTCTATCACGTCTAAATAATGTATATAAATGTTAATTGCTATTGATCTTATCGCCTAGAGAGAATGATCTCCTAAAAAGAAAAAGAAATTACATAATAAACGGCACAATCAAAAAAAGCATAGATATTATCGTATTATTAGAAACCATGTTGCGTTCGGATAACATAATTTTGTCAATTTCTCATACGTATGCAGTGTTGACAATTTTTTAATTATTTTGGCCAAAATAGGCAATACCAATTGTGCTGCTCACTTAACCGACAATCATTTCACTTAGTATTAGTATTAGCCGACATCACACATGGTTAGGATTAGCGTTTTATTAGTTGCAGGTATGTATTTTTAGTAAATTATCACTTGGTGTGATGTCGGCTAAAGTAAGGCAGATCCCCAGTATTCGGATTTCGGCAAAGTTTCTTATTATATAACATTAACCAATCATATTGCTAGTTTTTCTATTAAATATTTGGCCATTTCGGCCAATTCCCAATTTAGACAATGGCTGCGGCGGCTAATAGCCACGGCCATTAGTTAGCCAAACACTGCCCATATGGACGAAATTTTGATGGAAATATTGTGATTATTAAAATCAAGTGATGTAATATATTTATGTGCAGTATCAGTAATTTAATATTAATTTGCTATTAATAGATAAGCATATTGTTAAGTAACCAGCAGTTTAATCTTATGTTTTTGTAAACGGTTTCATCTGAAATTTCATAAGCGATTCATAAGATATTTATAAGCAAATAAAAAAAAACAAAATAGTCAAAAATACAATCGTGCTGTCAAGTTAGTTTATATTTTTAGTCTTAGTAATTATGCAATATTAAATACAATAAATGCTTGAATAAAATTTATGAAATATTATCATTTAATTTTTTATAATCGCTAAATCAAAAGTTTTGCTTTAGTCAATTACCAGTGATGCATAATTATATAGTAAGTAGTACGATAATACAAATTAGTACGAAAAAATAAAAGTTATGCATTATGTAGATTGATTTTCTCATTGATGCATATATAATATTTAATTGTAAATTCCTTTTTTAGCAAAAATTATTTATTTAATTGACTTCTTTAGTAAAAAAACGGATGATGTTAAATATTTGCGTTAATAAATCATGAATGTGAACAGGGATTGATTGGTATATATGAGTGCCGTCAATGGAAAACCTGTCATCAAACTTTCAATTATATTTTATTATGATAGATTTTCTATAGACGGCTAACTGTACACAAAATATAATTGAAAGTCCGATGGCAGGTTTTCTTTTGACGGCTAGCAAAGTAATGCCGCAAAAAATTGGCAGTTCCAACAACGATTGTCGTGTAGTTTAGTTTTCGAAGAACCCTTGTACTTAGTAAAAGAGATGCACGAAATGTATAACGAAGCGGAAGGTACAAGGATAGAACGAAAATATAAATCGAACAGCTCAATAAAGATAGTTAGTGTTGGGTGGCGCAATAGGATCGGGTTCAATAAGTACCGTGATCGACGATCCCGCGATTTATTTACAGCTGTTTTCATAAATTCTGGGACACCCTAAAAAAATTTTCCGAAGTCTATTCGACCGAAGTCGATAAGTTATTGATTTCGGGAATAATAAGATTCAGTAACAGATTCAGTAACAGATAATATCACGTAATC
>CAJVPY010004965.1:0-11996 GCA_910591965.1 Dentiscutata erythropus | reverse complement strand
CGATGTCATAACTTCAAATGAATTTACGTGTCCATTATCCTGCACTGAAGTATTTGGATTTATTGTATCAGGTAAATAAAGTGGAGACGATGTCGTAACTTCAAATGAATTTAAGTGTGTATTTATATTATTTTTTTATTTGAGGAAAATTCGTCATTTTGAGTTGATATTTCAACAAAATCTTGTCGACTCAAAGATTCGTTAGGAATAAGTTGTTGTAAGTATTGAAAATTAATTTTGCCTCTGGGCGATTAACAGGATCGTTATCCCAACATTTTTTGTAAAGCTCAATATATTGAGATAGTGTACCTTCTATAGGATCTTCTCTATTTCCTTGAGTTATGTGGTAGCAGAGTGCCATTATAAATTCAAAGTTTTGGAATGGTGGTCTTCCGCTTGAAATCTCCCAAAGAATCACACCAAAGCTATAGATGACAGATTTCTTATTACGTTTGTTTTTGGGATCGCTAAAGCATTTAGGATCGATATACGCTGGCATTCCATGAACTATGGAGTTTGAAGTCATTGACATTTCATTCAACTGCTTTGATAGTCCAAAATCTGCAATCTTTGGCTGCTTTTCATGAATTAAGATATTCTTTGAGTGCTAAATTATTAAAGCATTAGTTAACTACTAGTAAATATACAGTGAAATTGGATTAATTATAGAATACATACTAGGTCTCTATGAATAATATCATTATCATGTAAGAATAAGAGTCCAAGCGCTATTTCCTTAGCGAAACATAGTTTGTCAGTCCATTGTAATTTTGTAAAATTTGCAATTAAGTAATCTCTCAAATTTCCGTCATTAGCATATTGTAAAAGCATATTATAATATCCGTCGTTATCTATTTATTTACATTAGATAATAATTGTTTTTATTTAATATCAAAATTATTTGATATCCTCAAAGCTGTAAGCTGAAAGTTTACCTTTCGTAATTCCATAGAATCTAATAACATTTTGATGGCAATCAACTCTTCGTAATAACTTAAGCTTTTATTGCACAATTATAAAAGTTTAATAGTATAATGGAAAGTATATCATATCACAACATAAATACCTCATTAATAAAGTCCTTAACAAGTTTTTCATTTAAACTTAAATCGGTATTAAATTTAAGACATTTTAGAGCAACTATTAATCCGTAGTCTTTCCATTCGAATCTAAAAACTTTTCCGAGACCTCCGGAGCCAATCTCTGTAGGGTTTGTAAATTTGCTATATTCAAAATAATTAATATGTCCTTCGGAAACTGCTTTTTCAAGCCATTCTACTGTTGTATTTGTCGAGGAAATTCATATGTATATCAGTATATATAGTTATATGTAAGTACTACATAGCACAAATGCACCAAATTTAAAGTTTGTTAAACTGTCGGAATTATTGCGCATTAATCGAAATCATATTATTGCTAAAATAAATGGGAAAATAAACTAAATTCATCCTTATATTTATTCTTATTTTCTATTATATGCATAAATAAATGTAAAAATAACAAAACCATCATCGAATAGTGATTGTCCATAGTGTTGAAAGGTAATGACTAACTTGCTAAAGAGAAATATAGGGTAGCATTGATTAAATAGTGAAAAGCAGAGCTTTAAATTATGTCAAGTGATGCTTGTTGTTTTTCCATATAAATTTACAATTAAAAAGCCCGTATTTAATATAATTGAATTTATGCTTATGTGATAAATACTTAATTTACGTATGTGCATTCAACTGAAATATTCAAATTTATACAAACTTTTATGGTTGTTTAATAATTAAGTAAATTTTTTTGAATTTAATAAAGTGGTTCATAATGACCACCTAGTATCGGCACCAAAATCAGTTACGTATAACAGAACTTAAATTTATTGCCGATATTAAAATTAAAATTAATGATTAATTCAATAATGACAACATTTGATCAATAATATATATGTAAGAATAATAATAATAATTTACGATAAAAATTTTATTTATTTGAATATTTTAATACAAAATATTTTCTAAATTATAACACACAACTTTATTCATCTTGTCGAATTACGAAACCAAAAAACTGCATTTCAAAATAATGTTTTATGTGTAAATGGAAGCATAAAACAGAAACGTGAGGATCAAAATAATGATATTCACAAGCAAAAAGAAAATCCGAAAAGCTTGAAATATATAGTTTATGAAAACTTATGGATGTTTAGAGAAAGCAATATGTATATGAATCTTGAGATAGTTGTAGATATTTCCCAACCAGTTAACGAATAGAAGTAAATAACATAAATGAAGCTTTTGCAAGTTCGTTGTCATTCATTATATTATGGTTTAAAATTTTTAAATCTAATATTACGGTATATTAATTTAGATACAATGCAATTCCCAATATCCTCTCACATTACGGAAGCTAAGGAAACTTTATGGAAAAATATTCGAATATCAACCTTAATCAATTACACACAAGTCGATTTAATGATCGATCTGGTAAATTCAGAAACCAAAATATAGATAATAAAGAATCGAGTACTGAAGATAGCGAATCTGAATCTGAAATTTACTCTTCATGAGGTATAAAATTTTTTTCATTATATTTCCATATTTAAATAAATTTATTTATTAATTTTATGTTTTAGCCGCTTGAATGTCTTGAAAAGCCAAATAATTTTCCCAAACAAAAAACATGCCTTCGAAAGAATTGAATCGAACTTTAAACCTATTCAAAAAAATAGTAGATGACATTAAGAATTTTGAACGAGCAAAAAAGCTTGTAGTTGATGTAACAAAGTACCTTTTATTAATAGCATAAAAAATTCAAATTTGAAGCTTTATACGTGTATTAATAAAATTCGAATTTGGATGAAAATTCATTCTATACATTTAATTGAGTGCAATTTGATTATATCAATTAAATAAATTCTAATAAGTTGAATAAATATCATAATATTAAAAAAAATCTTGCGATCTCGTGATTCTATTATTGCGCGCAGATTGAAATTTAAAAAACGATTACGTAACTGATTATGGTGGCGATACTAGGCGCGTTGGTTCATAATCCACTGGACAATTCTATTTTTCCCCGGGTCAAAGTGATACATCACATGACAATATGCCCAAGAACCTTGAACGAAGATATTTTCACAACCATCAAACCAAATTCAATATACCATTTTTTAATTTGAATTCTATGGATTAGTAGAACTTGAATAAAAAATTTTTCATCAAATTTGGTCAGTTAATTATCGAGATATCATCGCTAAAAGTTAAAGAAAAATCAAAATGCCTATAAAATAGAAGTTGCACCAAATTTTTCTTTAAATTTTATCAAAGATATCTCTACAACAATCAAACCAAATTCGATAAACTTTTTGTTTGAATTCTATGAATTCACAGAATTCGAATAAAAAAACTTTCATTGAATTTATTCAGATGTTCGTCGAGATATCTTCCTCAGAGTTAGAAAAAAATCAAAATGCCTAAGCTGCACCAAATTCTTTTCAAAGCTTTGATCGAAAATAACTTGGCAACTATCAAACCAAATTTGATAACCATTTTTTATTTGAATTTATGGATTCATAGAATTCGAATAAAAAAATTCTTATTAAGTTTAGTCAGGTGGTAGTCGAGATATCTTTGCTCAAAGTTAGAAAAAAAAATCAAACCGTCTATCAAAATACAAGCCAATTCTTTAAAACATTGTATTTAAATCTTATGGGTTTATAGAATTTTAATAAAAAAATTTTCATCGAATTTAGTCAGGTGGCTGTTGATATACCCTCGCTCAAGATTAGAAAAAATCAAAAATCCTATCAAAATTGAAGCTATGCCAAATTTTTCTCTAATTTGAGCAAAGTTATCTCGGCAACCACTTGACTAAATTTGATGAAAATTTTTTTATTTGAATTCTATAAATCCAGAAATTCAAGTAATTAAAAGTTATACCGAATTTGGCTTAATGGGTGTCATGATATCTTCGTTCAAAATTAGAGAAAAAATATGGCGCAGCTTCTAACTTTTTAGTTAGGTTTTTTGATTTTTCTTTAACTTTGAACGAAGATATTTCGATAATTACCTGACTAAATTCGATGAAATTTTTTATACTAATTTTATAAATCAATAATATTCAAAATTTTGAAAATTCTTAGGTATATGGTCATGTGATGGATTACTTTGAAGGGAGGAATGACTTTGGTAAAGGCTCTTAGTGAAAATAATAATACTTTATCCACCCTGGACCTTCGAAACAATTATTTTGATCATGATATGCTAAATGACTTGGTAAAAGCTCTTGGAAAAAAGTTTATTTTAGGTTTGGATGATTGTAATGAAGAATGAATTTCATACGATTTTTCTATATACTGATACTGTAGCGCACATAATAATATGTAGCTTTGCATCTTCAATTGATTATTGTTTAGTCACATTCGTAGTTTGAAAATATACACGAACTTTGATATTGAAAATATTATTATACGATAAGTATGATTGCTTTCATTTCTTTTATTAACTATTGACATCTAAAAATATATATTTGTGAACCTACGTATAAATAGCCTAAAAACTAATATTCCTGCCGCAAATAATACCTTTGGCTTCAAAAAAACAGAAGGCAATTAAATCGTAAATTTTGAAACAAGCTTTATTTTAGCGCATTATTTACTTTATTTTTTGCAATATTCAAACATTAGAATTTGCATGTCCGTAATCATTATGTTGATAAATAGAAATTTATTAGTTTCGAAACAAATTCCGAATTGATTCCATAATTTTAAAATTTACAGATATAAGTATGTAATATGTGTATTAACGAGTTATACATATTAAGGTGTATCTGGATTTAAAAAAAAACCCCCAAATAGCGTATTTTGGAAATAAATGTGATCCTATTGTGTTTCAAAATTTTTAAATAAGAAAGTGAAATGGGAGTGTTTAAAGACTCCCATTTGACCTAATACAATTAATTAGTAAATTCTTATTGATCACATTGTCAGACCCGGAAACGGCGAGTCTGTCGCTAAATCGAAAGGAGGTCCGTGTAACCAAAACCTAGGTTACTTTAGGGTCGAAAGAGGCGTGTTAGATTTAGTCGAGTGGTATAGTGTAGTTTGGGACAGAACCAGGGTTTAATATAGTTTAGGCAGGGTTCGTAACGAAGGTGTATATTAAACGTTAGGTTTGATATACGAAACTTAGAAGTGTATAATTTTATTAAGAGTAATTAATCAAAATACGAAACGCATGGATTTATTAATAGTGATAGTATGATATAGGGAAATAATTGTATGATAAAAAAAATGATTTTATAAAGCAAAGGTGGGAGTTGTTTTTCCCCCAGGGCTCAAAGGCCTTTATTTATAATTAAATCTTTATTTACTTTGTGCATGCAGAATTCGCCGTTTCCCCCAAAATTACCCTATTATTGAAATTCGCCTTATTCCCGTTTTTCGCCTAATTCTAAAAATTCACCGAATTTCCCTGGAATTCCTGCGTAAATCCAAATTTGGAGTTCCCGGGTCACGCGGCCACGTGCCTGCGGTCAGGTC
This sequence comes from Dentiscutata erythropus, assembly GCA_910591965.1. Taxonomy (NCBI): domain Eukaryota; kingdom Fungi; phylum Glomeromycota; class Glomeromycetes; order Diversisporales; family Gigasporaceae; genus Dentiscutata; species Dentiscutata erythropus. The sequence continues at coordinate 6,472 of CAJVPY010004965.1, read as the reverse complement.
ACGTTTCCGGTGGTCTCACAACATAAATGATTCGTCACATCCCTGTGCCAAATGGATGGGTCACCTATAATTGACCGAATCCATTTTAAATTTACGCCATTTTATTCAATTAAATCTAATTTGTTACACTTTATATTGATATACTGTTAAATTAAGATTGTTTGATTTTAAGGTAAAGCCAATATTGTTCTCGCTAAGTTGCAAATCTCTCAGTGTGGTGTATTTGCAAAGTGCATCTGATAATGCTTTTCCTCCTTCTGGCCCAAGGTTATTCTTTTCAAGATCCAAATAAGTTAGTGTAGTGTTTTTGCAAAGTGCATCTGATAGTGCTTTTCCTCCTTCTGGTCCAAGATAATTGCCAGAAAGGTCCAAAATTTTCAGTGTAGCGTTTTTGCAAAGTGCATCTGATAGTGCTTTTCCACCTTCTGGTCCAAGATTATTATTTTCAAGATTCAAAAAAGTCAGCGTAGTGTTTTTACATAGTGTATCTGATAATGCTTTTCCTCCTTCTGGTCCAAGATTATTTTCCCAAAGAATTAATGAAGTCAGTGTCGTGTTCTTGCAAAGCGCATAAGCTAAAGCTTTTCCTCCCTCTGAATTTAGTTTATTTTGTCCAAGATCCAAAGAAGTCAGAGCGTTGTTCTCGCAAAGTGCATTTGCAAATGCTTTTCCATCTTCTGTCTCAAGATCATTCGAACCAAGATCCAATGAAGTCAGTGCAGTATTCTTGCAAAGTGAATCTGCTATTGCTTTTCCCCCTTCTGATCCAAGATTATTATTATAAAGATTCAAAATTTCCAACGTAGTGTTCTTGCAAAGTGCATCTGCTAATGCTTTTCCTCCTTCTTATCCAAGTTTATTATTATAAAGATTCAAATCTCTCAAAGTAGTGTTCTTGCAAAGTGCATCTGCTAATGCTTTTCCACCTTCTGATCCAAGTTTATTATCTTTTAGAATCAAAATTTCCAATGTAGTGTTCTTGCAAAGTGCATCTGCTAATGCTTTTCCTTCATCTGATCCAAGGTCATTATAACCAATATTCAAAGAAGTTATTATAGTGCTCTTGCAAAGTGCCTTTGTTAACTCGTTTATTTTTTCTGACTCACATTTATGAAAAGAAAGTTCCCAAGTTGAAGCGTTTCTTTGATCTTCATGAGTATGCCACCTTTTTTTGAGAATTTTTTCATAAAATTCTAATGCTTTAAGAAATTTTCCTTGCTTAAAACATTTCTTTGCTTCCTTTCTCATATCCTCAAGAGTACTATTATCCTGCGTTAAAGTATTTGAATCTATTGTATCGTGTAAATAAAGTGAAGACGATGTCATAACTTCAAATGAATTTACGTGTCCATTATCCTGCACTGAAGTATTTGGATTTATTGTATCAGGTAAATAAAGTGGAGATGATGTCGTAACTTCAAATGAATTTAGTATTTATATTATTTTGTTTATTTGAGGAAAATTCGTTATTTTGAGTTGATATTTTAACAAAATTTTGTCGACTCAGAGATTCGTTAGAAATAAGTTGTTGTAAAGTATTGAAAATTAATTTTGTCTCTGGGCGATTAACAGGATCGTTATCCCAACATTTTTTGTGAAGCTCAATATATTGAGATGGTGTACCTTCTATAGGATCTTCTCTATTTCCTTGAGTTATGTGGTAGCAGAGTGCCATTATAAATTCAAAGGTTTGGAATGGTTGTCTTCCACTTGTAATCTACCAAAGAATTACACCAAAGCTATAGATGTCAGATTTCTTATTACGTTTGTATTTGGGATTGATAAAGCATTTAGGATCGATATACGCTGGCATTCCATGAACAATTGAGTTTGAAGTCATTGACATTTCATTCAACTGCTTTGATAGTCCAAAATCTGCAATCTTTGGCTGCTTTTGATGAATTAAGATATTCTTTGGGTGCTAAATTATTAAAGAATTAGTTAGCTACTAATAAATATACCATGAAGTTGAATTAATTATAATATACATACAAGGTCTCTATGAATAATATCATTATCATGTAAGAATAAGAGTCCAAGCGATATTTCCTTAGCGATACATAGTTTGTCAGTCCATTGTAATTTTGTAAATTTGCATTTAAGTAATCTCTCAAATTTCCGTCATTAGCATATTGTAAAACCATATTATAATATCCGTTGCTATCTATTTGATTAGATAATTTTATTGTTTAATGTAAATATTAATCGATAACCTCAAAATTATAAATTGCATGTCACACCTTTAGTAATCCCGTAGAACCTAATAATATTTTGATGGTAATCAACTTTTCGTAATAGTTTAAGCTTTTATTACAATTATAGAAGTTTAATATTATAATAGGAAGTAATTCAAGTCATAATAACATAAATACCTCATTAATAAAGTCTTTAATAAGTTTTTCATTTAAGCTTAAATCGGTATTGAATTTAAGACATTTAAGAGCTACTATTAATTCGTAGTCTTTCCATTCGTATTTAAAAACCGTTCCGAAACCTCCGAAGCCAATCTCTGTAGGATTTGTAAATTTACTATATTCGAGGTAATTAATGTGTTCGTCGGAAACTGCTTTTTCAAGCCATTCTACGGTTGGGTTTGCCATAACTTTTGTAAGTAGTCGTACATACATATGTTGACGAGGAAATTCATACGTATATCAGTATATATAGCAGATAGTTATATGTAAGTACTACGTAACACAAAATTTTAAGTCGGAATTACTGCGCATTAATCGAAATCATATAATTGCTAAAATAATAGTGATAATAAACTAAATATATTTTTATATTTATTTATTATTTTCTATTATATGCATAAATAAATGTAAAATAACAAAGCCATCATTTAATTATGGTCTGAAAGGTAATACGCATGTAAGAAACTTAATATTTGATATGCAATCGCATAATGACTAACTTGCTAAAGAAGAAATGTAAAGTAGAATTGTATGATGGAATCGATATTGATTAAATTGTGAAAAGCAGAGCTTTAAGAAAATACAATATAGTGTATTGTATAAATCTTATATGTAAGTAATTATTGACATTGTCCTATTCAATTCGAAACTATAGTTGTTAGGCTCATTTCACGACTTATATCAAATTATGTCAAGTGATGCTTGTCATTTTTCCATTTAAAAAATTATAATAGCATTTATGCCTAAATCATAATACTGAACTTATGCTTATTCAACTAAAATATATAAAAATTATCGCTTAAAAATTTTTTTAAAATTCTTAAGTAATATGAAATATTTGTTTTCGAATTATAAAGAAGAGAACTTGAGAAAAGATCATAAAAACTTGATATTTTTTTACTAATAATAAGATATCGATCTAATTCAATTGTTTGCAATATTTCATTCATCGATTTCCTTTTCTTTATGTTTTTAATATGTAATTGGAGATCAGAAATATAAATTTATAAGAAGTCTCGAAAGAAAATTCATGATCATTAAAAGTATTAATTACTATTGTTATTATATAAATAAGCTTACAAATCAAGATAAATAAGATTTATGACCCATTGATTTCGAAATAAATACATCTATAATTTAATTCGAAATCAGAACCTGCTGAATCACCCTAATTAATTATTTTTCTGCAAGAGCATAACATAGTTCTACAATTAGTTTTTTATACAATGACAAGAATCAGTGCGTGATTTTTAGCTTAAGCCAATTCTAAAATCACAAATCGTACTGCTGCTTTTTTATCAAAAATTTAAGTAACTCACTCATCTCAACCAAGTAAATTATTTATTACACTTTGCAAAAAGCCATTCGAAAATTAATTTGTAGATTTTACAAATTCAAATAAATATAAATATAATAAATCAATGATATGTTTAATATGTAATCTAGAATCTTTTAATTTCTCTCGATAATTATCACATCTTAAAATTATCCAGTTATTTGCGAGTATCTCAATTTGACTTTGCCTTTTCTGAAAATTTTGGCATGATTATAATTTTCAATTTGTCTTATAAGGACTAGGGGATTTCACCAAATTCATATAATTAATTATGCACGGCTCAATAAGTTAGCTTTTAATATTTTAAATTACATAATGATAAGCTACTTCATTTTTTTCATGTATCAATTCATAATATTAAGTAATATTGTCTAAAGTAATTAAATATGGGTTCTATCAAATTAAATGAACAATTAAGTTTCACTATGGTGATCATAACTTTGAATTGCAATATTACATAACTGAATTACAAGCGTACTTGAAAAAAAAGATTTTAACACATATGAATCGTGTAAATTTAAGAAATGGTTAATTATAAGCTTACAAAAGATTACAAATATTTTGTCAAATTTAGAGAAATAAAATTTATAAACGTGATCTTTTGCATAATAAAGATTACAACATGTGGATTATTTATATAGTTATTTTTGTGAAAATATTAAAAAAATTAGAATACAATATTTTAGAAGTTTCAAGAACATGGAAGCAGGGTTTAAAATTGGCTTGCACAAGATGTGCATGTGCAAGTAGGTTTTTTTTTGTGCAAGAGAAGTTTTAAATGTATATGCACAAGTGTGCAATTAAATCTGGATAAGGAGCTTGCACAAAAAATGAAGTACAAGAGAAATTATAAGATTTTATTGCACTAAAATTTAGGTTAAATATAAAATATGGAATAGATTAAAGATATTCCTAAAAGTTCCGAAAGGAAAATGAATGAACATAAAATACGAGCTTGAGCATAAATTTTGAGAAAATATCCGAAATATTCCGAAAAATCATAAGATATATTTGGTATAGTAATTTTTTATAACGTTGGATCACTTAGAGACAATAAATATGTGCATATAAAAATAAAATTTACATGCAACTAATAGTTGGTTTGTGCAATTAAAACCTATGACACAACTACATTTTGCATGTAAGCTTCGATCTTAATTTTAAACCCTGCATGGAAGGATCAGAATTTATACAAGAGTATGAAAAAATTCAGTGCCACTACAGGATTTCATTTTTTTAATCATTAATAACGTAAAATTGTACACAGAAGAAGGTGCATACCTTTTTTCAAAAACTACTGGATTATTATATAAAGATAACATATTAATGAAATTATACGGCAAAACCTCTAAAGTAACGCTTAAAATTTGAAACTATTCAATAGAAGAAAATTATATAGTAAAATATTAAAAGAAATAGAAGGTATTACTTTTTAGTGAAGATTCATTTGTTAGATTTTATTTATAGATTTAACTCAATTTTTACAAGCTTTGAGGGAATTTTTATTATACACTTTATTTATTTATTTATTTATCTAGCACTTTAGGGCAAAATTTATAATATGTAAACCTATACCCTAATCTTAATTAACAATGAAATCTTTTATAAATGGAATACGGTATGCTTATATTAAGTGAATTTAGTGACAATTTGCTACATGGACATGATCTCTCCCATTCTAGCCATCTGATAGTAGTTAACAGATAAAGTTAGCATTGTTGACTTGGTTTAGATAAAGTATAGATATTTAATTTTGTTTATTCGTTGCATTAAGTTAACTACAAATTTATAATATAATATATATTTTAAAGTTGTGCTATTTTTTTCTAATTATTTAGCCTAATCTAATTTAATACACTTTATTGTATTATTCTTATATTTGGATTGTTTGATTTTACTGTAAAGCCAATATTATTTTTTCTAAGATCCAAAGAAGTTAGTGTAGTGTTTTTGCAAAGTGCATCTAATATAGCTTTTCCTCCTTCTGGCCCAAGATTATTCTCTCTAAGATCCAAAGAAGTTAATGTAGTGTTTTTGCAAAATGCATCAGCTATTGCTTTTCCTCCTTCTGATCCAAGATTATTATCTCTAAGATCCAACCAATCCAGTGTGGTATTTTTGCAAAGTGCATCTGCTATTGCTTTTCCTCCTTCTGATCTAAGTTTATTATCCCAAAGATTCAATGAAGTCAGTGTGGTGTTCTCACAAAGCGCATAAGCTAAAGCATTTCCTCCTTCTGAATTAAGTTTATTTTGTTTAAGATTCAAAGAATTCAGCGTGGTATTCTTGCAAAGTGCACCTGCTATTGCTTTTCCTACTTCTGATTCAAGATTGTTATTACCAAGATTCAAATCTTTCAACGTAGTATTCTTGCAAAGTGCATCTGCTATTGTTTTTCCGCCTTCTGATCCAAAATAATTATAATAAAGATTCAATGAAGCCAGTGTAGTGTTCTTGCAAAGTGCATCTGCCAATGCTTTTGCTTCTTCTGGTCCAAGCTCATTACCTTCTAGATTCAAAATTTCCAACGTAGAGTTCTTGCAAAGTGCACTTGCTATTGCTTTTACTGTTTCTGATTCAAGTTCATTATCACCAAGATGCAAATCTTTCAACGTAGTGTTCTTGCAAAGTGCACTTGCTATTGCTTTTCCGCCTTCTGATCCAAAATAATTATAATAAAGATTCAATGAAGCCAGTGTAGTGTTCTTGCAAAGTGCATCTG
>CAJVPY010004964.1:0-11996 GCA_910591965.1 Dentiscutata erythropus | reverse complement strand
AACCAGAATTTTTTACAGTAAATCACTATAGAAAACACGTTCATTCCAATACAAAACTAACATATCCATATCTAAATTACTTGTATCACCACAATAGTTTGTAAGAATTTTTTACAGCAAATCAACTATAGAAATCACGCTCATTTTAATACAGTGTTGGCAATTTTACCGGCCAAATTCATATGTTTTTTTGGCTGAATTGGCCAATTTTTGGCCGAAAAGCCAAACAAAATTGGTTTGGCCGGTAAAATTGCCAACACTGTTCTAATACAAAACTAACATATCCGTATTGTATTACCACGATAGTCAGTAAGTACAGTAATAGAATTTTTTTTTTATAGTAAATGCCATAGAAAATATGATCATTCCGATAAAAAAAAACAATATAACTCTATCTAAATCTCTATAGCGAGTAAGTACAATAACAGAATTTTTTGCATAAAATCAAAACATCAATAATTCTAATGCAATAATTACTTATATGTTAACACATGATAGGCGGTATATATTACATATATAGTTGTATTTAAAATGTGGTTCTTAATTATTATTATATTTATTATTTTTTAATGTTAAGAATTAAAAAAGAATTTCGTAATTGGACAAGTGACAATCACGACATTGATCAATTAATTCAAGAGGCACAACTCAATGCAGAATATTTTAAAGACATTGTTGAATGGATACCCTTTAGTAAATTTGCAAATATAAAGTTTCTTGCTAAAGGAGGCTTTGGCACTGTTTTTAAGGCAGTATGGATTGACGGATATATTACAGGACTTGATCAGAAGAAGAATGACTGGAAGAGAAGGTCACAAATAGATGTTTGTTTAAAAAGTCTTGATAATTCTAAAGATATAAAATGCGAATTTTTAAAAGAAGTAAGCATTTAAAATTTATTATTATTAAATCATAGTAATTTTATTTATTCTAATTAATATTTTAGGTTGAAAATCAACATAAACACGGAGGCGTTTCGGCAATTGCGATTTATGGAATAACTAAGAACTCAAAAGATGGTAATTACATGATGGTTTTAGAGTATGCAAAGGAGGGAAGTCTCCGAAAATTATTAGATAGTAAATATAATGAATTAGATTGGGCTTCTAAAGTAGCTAGTTTATTTTACATAGCTCATGGACTTTATACAATTCACGAAGCCAAATTAGTGCATAAAGATTTTCATCCCGGAAATATAGTTAATCGAAATATGATTAGTTCTTATATTACTGATTTTGGCTTATGTAAACCAGTGTCACAAGACTCAAATTCTAAAGAACTTTATGGTGTGCTTCCCTATATTGCTCCAGAAGTATTATATACAAATGGAAAAGAATACACTCAAAAATCAGATATTTATTCTTTCGGGATAATTATGTCAGAAGTTTTTACTGGATATCCTCCATATCATGATATTCCGCATGATGATAGTCTAGCATTATCTATTTGCCTAGGTTGTAGACCCAATATCGAGAATTGTAAAGTTCCTCAACTGCTTTTAGATCTGATGAATAAGTGCTTAGACGCAGAGCCTCAAAACCGACCAACTGCTGAAGAATTAGCTATTAAACTGAAACAATTTTTTTCTGATTTGGAAAATAAAGAAACCAAATTATATAAACAAGTTAAAGAAATTAAAGAAACTTGCGAAATTTCTAATCAAGTCATATTGACTCGACTCGACTATCAGACACATAAACAAGCTATTTATACAAGCCGGCTTTTGAGTTATCGAAAACTCCCTAAACCAATAAATGCTGAACCAGGTAATAATATTATCCTATCAAATATACCAGTTTTTAAAGTATTATTTTTTTAGTGCTTATTAATTTTTTGGATTTGTTTAGTAAGCAAACGTGTTGAGCGCCCAAATTTTGCCTGATAACTTTTAATGATAGTTAATATTTTCTAGTATTTGTATTGAATAATATTTATTTAAGTACATTCAAAATAAGTGGGCTAGGTGCAATAGAAAAGGGGGAAATCGACAAATTTTCAAAAAATTTTTTTTTACATAAATCAATTCAGAATAAGATTAGAACTATTTTTCACTTAAAACACAAAAGTAGTTGTATTAATAAAATTTTGTAATATAGCTCTTTAAAGTTTGTATTTTCTTATAACTTATTATAAAATTTATAACATACCATACCTAGCCCAAGTTATTAAATTGAGCACGTTATTTGTTATTACTATACTACAGTAATTCAAGAATTGATGATGTATAGTATATCTTTGCAACATTTATAGGAACATACGTGGCTTACATTCTTCTATAAATTATCTTATTTTTATATTTTATTATATGTTATTTACTATGTGGGCAGAGCTTTATAAATAAAATTTACTATATTTATTTATAAGATCGAATTTAAGTTTTTGAATTACTTCTCTTTCGATGTATTGTTTTATCCAGTTGGAAAAGTCAATAATTAGTTGGTTCGATCCGAAATATACTTGTGCTGTAAAAAAAGCCTGAAAAGTATTAAAGTAATCGGTCTTGCAACTTCTATTTTTTTTTTTTAACAGTTCTGTGGTTTTGTGTCTCTAAGGTGACCACATGATTTAGATTAATTTTAGGTTAATGCCGCTAATTACATAATCGAAACTACTTTAAATCTACGATATATATTCCAGACAATAAAAGATAATATTGTACATAATACGGAATTAATAAGATAAACAGTAGAAAATGAACTAAAATAAGATAAAATAATAATGGAATATCACTATTCCACTTTCCGTTGTATTAAATAATAAGTTTAACTTCTTCATGAAACCTTTTCTATTTGGACCGTTATGTTTTAAAGTTATAATTCTGTTTATATTTTTTTCTATTTTGATCCACATAAATATTCTCAAAAGATACATTACTTCAGGATTGTTATTATTCTTTGTCAACTTCACAATTCCATGCGATTTTCTATCCCTTTATTTGTATCGTCAAGTAATGAAATTGCGTACTGATATGGAGCTTCAGAAATTGCATTGTGGTATTGGTTATCAAAAATTGTATCTTGATATTCTTCAGCTTTATCTGCAATTTCTTTAAAAAGTTTATATGAAAGCTCTTTATCTGTTTTAAATACCTATTAAATAAATAATATCTTTGCTATTTGATTGCTAAGCTTGGCATACTCTTCAATATATTTCCATTGTTTTCTCAAGATCCACCCGTAGTCTCTTTAACCCACATTAGTATCGCCATCAAAATCAGGTATGTAATCGCTGTTTAAAATTTGATCCAAGCATGAATGTTACTTTGATTAACATGATACAAAATCACAAATTTTCAAAAGAGAAATATTCCAAAATTTTCTCTTTTATTTATTCAAGTTATTCAAAGAATTTATTTAGCCATTGTAAATATTGAATCTGATTATGTCTAAATTGTAATAATATTTAAAAACATGTCTATATTCAAATTCAATACTTAGGATGTATAAGACATAACTTGAATTCGATATCTAGTTCAAAATCTTTAACGTTCATTATTTTTTAGATAAATACAGTACAAATTTGTTCCTCGTTTTATGTACAAATCTGTTAATTTTTTTTAACTGTGTCATATATATTTTAAAATATTTTTTAGTTTCTTTGACTTAGTAAAATAGGTTACGAATTTATTATGTATTTAATATTAAATTTCGGCATTGTTTAATCACACCACTGGTGTTCAACACCACGATAATTTTTAACAGATAAAGATCAGGTGTAACGTGGATTTTTTTGTTTTTTTATAACTCAAAATTTTATCTATGAACCCACTTTTTGAGTTCTAACAAAAATATTCCTTGCAAAATTTTGATATAAACTAAGCTCTTGCTCCATCCCAGCTGTTAACCCTAACTCTAACCTTAATCAAAATTTAATTTTTGTTTTGATAAAAATTATTTTGATTCAATTAAAAAAAAACAGCCCATTTTTACAATTTTTTGAAAAATGAGTTTTTATTAGATTCATATAAATTTTGATATGATTGATATTTTTCAATTATAAATTAAAGTCGATTTGCATAATAAAAAATCAAAGTAATATAAAAGAAAAATTACATGAGGCTTGATTACCCGATAATCACTTATTACCTTTAACCAATCAAACCCGTGAAATTTGATCAATCCCGAAAATCATAACATCAAAATAAGATACTGTATATGTAAAAATGGACTGTTTTAATTGACAAATTTTATAATAAAAACTTTTTAGAAATGTGATGAGCATTCAAATAGTGGTATTTGCAATAAATTAACGAGTTTCATCTTTTGATAAGGAGAACAAACATCTGTTTAGAAAGTTCACAAAGAAAATTGTATAATACAGAAATATTACCGTAAAAGATCATATATAATACCCGGTCTGTGATTTTAAAACCTATAGTAGACCCGGGTTTAGTACGTAGCTGAGCGTTTATATTGTAGCAAGAAAAACTCCAAAGTACATACTTTACATTTGTAATAAGCAGTCTAGGCTTTTAAAAACATCTGCATTTATTTAATAAAAATCCTGTGATTCATACACGGGTCTAATTCATGGGTCCGCATTGTTTCACTGACAATCACTTCATAGACACCACATTTCACCGACAATTATTCACCAAGTTCAGACAGTCTATTTCATTTCACCGACAAGTTTTTTTTTATAATTACACTAACTTTAACTCTAATTCTAACCTAACTCTAATGATATTGACCAGAATTACTTTGTCCGTAAAATGAGCTTTGGTGAAATAAACTGTCGGTGAAATGGACTTGTCGGTAAGTAATTGTCAGTGAAATGTGGTGTCGAGCTGATCGGATCCCCTAATTCATAGGGGATCTTATATATAGGGGACCTTTTATATGATCTTTTACGGTATGTACGATTATTGGATATATTTTTTGCAGGCAAATTCGGCTGGAAAAGTCTATGGTTAAAGGGATAGGATGTGAAAGGCAATCCTAAGCAAAGTTCAGAAATATAGATAATTTTTCATCATAGTCATGACCATTAAAATCAATAAAGAATCCGTAGCATTTTGATAAAACTACATTTTAGATTGTTCAAGTAATATAAAAAGAGACTATTAGTATTATAAAAGTAGTATATATTATGAAATAATTTTGAGTACTGATTTTTAGCGATTCTTTGACAAAAAACTTCGATTATCTAGAGAACTTTTGTTAAAATTTTCCTGTATTTCGTTACGAAGTGGCTACGTATGGGTTTGAAACCACAGATCGTGGTTCGAGACCACGTATAATGGTTCGATACCACGGATCTTGGTTTGAGACCACATATCTTGTTTTCAGACCACGATCATTTAAATATATAAATATGACGCCTAAACTAATAAAGAGAATAAAGAGAATAGATCGAACTATAGTTGTTAGACGAAACCTTTTTCACATGATGACGAAAGACGAAACCCTAGTGCTCCCGCTAAAAAAAAAAAAAACATTTATAATTTATTCAGAGATCAGTGCCCGAATTTACATGTATGCCAGCAAAGATAGACCAGGTCATTTTTTCTGGACAGCGCTAGGGTTGTTATAAACCGGTTGAAATAACCTTGTCAAAAAGTCATAGTACTCATGGAATAACACAAATAATGAATTAAAACATAATGGCACAAAATAATTTTGTAAGATCACAAAGTAAGCACCAAGCGATTTCTCACTAGAACTGATATCTAGTGTAGTGTACTAGTATAATACAATATAGAATGCTCATCTCTAACCCCTTTAAACAATTCAAGCGTCTATTACACAATAAAATTTTTCGTAATTATAAATTTCAACATTTATTTATATATTCGTCTTTTATTAGTTTTGTCACCCTTTACAGTTTCGTCAGTTTCGTCGCCTTTTGTCAGTTTCGCCATTTCATCATTTAAGATTTTAATTGACGAAAGACGAAACTAGGTTTCGCGTTTCGTCAGCGCGAAACCTCAAGGTTTCGTCTAACAACTATAGATCGAACAATAGGAGAATTTCGTTTGAGTCATAAATTAAGTAATAAATAACGTACCTCGAATCGTATACCAACTAAACTACATTCCTCAATACCCACTATCATTAATTCCGAATCCTTTATAAACATCATTTCGCATAACGTTAAATCGCCACCCAAAAAAATTTTAGATCATGTGATTTACATTATTCACATATTCAATACTTTCGCTTTTACTATTTTTTATATATTATTAATAAGCATCGTATAACTGATATAATTGATATACTAATCACATGATCCGAGATTTTTGGGGTGATGAGAGCTAATGACCTCACGTTAGCCAAGTCTATGGTTACAACAATGGTGGTTGATTGTAGTACATACGTACGTAAATAGCAGATAGTACATTGTGTTCGATGTATCACGTACGTACGTACAGTACATGCGCCCATGATCAATATTTCTATAAATTGCTTTTTATTCACTAATCGTCTTAACCAAAAGGGTCGGGATTAAGTTTTAACCTAATGGGAGATCTAGAATTAATAACTTCGTACAGTGATATTGTTTTACCGACAGCATGGGATATTGAAGATAAGTCATCATTTATTGATATAGATTCAAATGGACTTAAAGTGAATTATACAGGTAAAGATGAAAATGAGGAATCCACAGAAACATATTTAAATGAATATTAATCGTTGGTTATTTAAGGAATATCATCATATTATAACTTTTAATTTATTAAAACCCTTTTAATTAAAGATCCTGATGATTATAAAGCTGCTATAATTCGAGCAAATCATCCAATCCCTTCGCAGTGTGGGATATTTTATTTTGAAATTAAAATTATAGACAAAGGAAAAAATGGGTATAGTTGATAATTATTTCATGTCAAAAACATCACCTTTGCTGTGATTTTTTTTTATAATCGTTTAACTCTATTTTTCAATAGAATGATTGGAGTGGGATATTGTACAAAACAAAGTGATAAAAAAATAGATGATTCAGACTATATAAATGATATGCTCATGCTTGGTAATGGCAAATTTTATTTTATTTTCATATTATTACAAATTAACATCTATATCATATCCTTTAGGACAAGAATATAAGGAAAACAAAGAAAATGAAAAAAATAAGGAAAATGAATCGTGGGGGTGTGGTTATCATGGTGACGACGGATATTCTTTTTGTTCAGGAAGTGGTGGGCTATATGATTTATTAGATCCTCCTGGATACACTACTGGTGATATAGTTGGGTGCTATCTAAATTTTAGAAATAAAATGATATTTTATACTAAAAATGGAATCAACTTGGGTAACTAACATTTTAGAAACAAATGTTTATGTATTTTTCTAAAGCAAATAGATAAAACCCATTTACTAATTATAAAATATTTTAAGGAATTACGTGCAACCTGCATAGCGATTTCAAAGGTATTCTGTATCCCTGTGTTGGATTTAGATCACAGGGCGGATCAGTAGAAGTGAATTTCGGCAATGAAAAATTTATATATTCCGGTAAATTTATTCAAAGAATTTAATCGGTTTACTTGTTTAAAATTTAATCTAATCAATATATATATCAATTTATAGCAATGACTAATGAAGACATTAGCAAAGAATCAAGTAATGCATTAACATTGGAATACCAAGAAAAGGTTTATTTCATTATGGATGGATATGAAAATATGCTTGTTAATTTAACCGATGAGTTAACACAATCACTAGAAAAAGAGCCAAATAATGTATTTGAATTATTCTACCGAGGAAAATTATATTTTATTATGGGAATATATGTTAAAGCATTGGAAGATTTAACTAGATTGCTAGAAATTGACCCAAATAATACAATAGCACTAAAATACCGAGGAGAAATTAATTATATGATGAAAAGGTATAATGAATCAATTGCTGACCTGGATAAATTATTAGAAATTAAACCAGAAAATACATGGGCAGTGGAGTCACGTAAATTAATTAGAGAGCTGTAAGTATAATATGCATTTGTAAATTTTAGTGCTTAAAAAAGCTTAAAAGTCAATAATAATTCGAACCACTTATGCCACCATAATAGTCTGTAAGTACAGTAATAATTTTACAGCAAATCACTATAGAAATTACAAAACTATCTAAATCACTCTTGTCACCATAGCTCGTAAGTGCAGTACCTGAATTCCTTACAGTGAATTACTATAGAAATCCGGATAAGTCCAATAACAAACTAACATAACCCTATCTAAATCACTTATGTCACTATAGCTCGTAAGTATAGTAACATGATTTTTTACAATAGACACTACAGAAATCTTGATAAATTCAACAAAAAAAAATAACCAAATCACTTATTCACCACAATAGTCGGTAAGTAGTGATTTGAACCGGTTGGGCTATAATCGGTTAACCGAACCGTACAAAGTTCGGTTAGCCGGTTGAGTAAAGTTCTTAATCGGTTACCCGATTAATGGGATCGATTTACCATAGAAGAGCAAAGGATCCGAACAATTCTGAAAGAAAATGAATAAACACAAAAGATGAACAAGGTCGTGACGAAATTTGAGTAAAGCTCTGACATTTTCAGATGGTAAAGACGCGAAACAGAGATTTGTGGTTTCTTAGCCTACCTATAATTTTAACCGGTTGACAATGAATGATTTGGATCGGTTAATCGATTGAGGATTTTTTCTTGGTTCAAATCACCAAGGCCATTCCAAGTTAATTTTCTGTTTAACATAACATAAAAATAGTTAATAAGAGTGGGGGAAGGTATTAGAAAAAAAACGCACTAATTAATAAAAAATACAGTAATTTTATTGGCTGTAAAAAAATGTAAAAATACAAAAAGCTAATACTACAATTTGGTTAGTTAATGTGTTAATTCATACAAAATTTTAAAAAAGAGGTGAATTATGTTAAACTGAGAATTAAATTGGTCTGGCTTAAGTAAAGTAACAGATTTTTTTACGTTAAATTTCACGATAATTCTAATACCAAACATAACCCTATGCAAATCGCCATAGCGTGTAAGTATAGTACCATGATTTTTTACAGATAAATTCAGTACAAAACTAACATAGCCTTATCTAAATCTTATTCACCTAATAGTCGGTAAGCAGTAACGGAATTTATACGATAAATTATTATAGAAATCATGATCAAAACTAACACAATCCTATCCAAATCACTTATGTCACTAAAGCGGGTAAGTACAATGATAGAATTTTTCACTATAGAAATTATGATCATTCCAATATAAACTAAAATAATCTATTTAAATCACCAATACCACTATAGCGAGTAAGTACAGTAACAGAATTTTTTATAGGTCACTATAGAAATCACGTTCAATACGGAACTAACATAACCTAAATCACTTATGTTACCGCAATAGCTTGTAAGCACAGTAATAGAATTTTTTTACAATAAATCATTATAGAAATTACGATCATTCCAATACAAAACTAACATAACCTGAATTTATTGCATAATTTTGTGACCCTATGATTAATTTTTTTTATGATTAAATGATTATGATTGCGATCGCGATTGCTAAAGCCGGCCAATTTGTCATAAATCTGAGCTTGACACAAATTCAGATTCATGATAAATTGGCTGGCTTTAGCAATCGCGATCGCACAATCACTTAATCATAAAAAAAATTAATCATAGGGGTCACAAAATTATGCAAACCGCAATAAATCATTATATTATTATAGCAAGTGCAGTAACGAAATATTTTACAGTAAATCATTATGAAATCACGATCATTTCAATATGTCTAATATAACTCTATCTAAATCACTTGCATTATTGTAGCGAGTAAGTACAGTAAATCACCATAGAAATCACGATAATTTCAATACAAAACTAACATTTATGTTACCACAATAGTATGTAAGTGTAGCAGAATTTTTTATAGTAAATCACTATAGAAATCACGATCACTTCAATACACAAAACTACTTCTCTGTTATGTCATAATAGGCAGTAAGTACGGTAGCAGGATTTTTATAGTAAATAGAAATCGCGATAAATCTAACACAAACCCTAAACCACTTATGTCATCACAATAGTCTGTAAGTAAATAACAGAATTTTTTTACAATAAATAATTATAGAAATCATGATCATTCCAATACAAAATTAACATAACCTTATCTAAATCACTTTCACCACAATAGTCGGTAAGCATAGTAACAAAATTTTTACAGTAAATTATTCTGAGGGATCCAAAAAACATAATCCCATTTATATTACTATAGCGGGTAAGTAGAATAATAAAGTTTTTACGGTAAATTATTATAGAAATCACAATCATTCCAATGCAAACTAACATAATCCTATACTAATCATTTATGTCGCTATAGCGGGTAAGTACAGTAACGGAATTTTTTACAGTAGGTCACTATAGAAATCACGTTTAATACGAATAACCCTATAAAATTACTTATGTCACTAATATAAACTAACGTAATCACTTATGTCACCACAATAGTGGGTGAGTACAGTGATAGAATTTTTTACAGTAGGTCACTACATAAATCACGATAAACCCAATAAAAACTAACATATCCCTATATAAATAAAGTCGGTAAGTACAATACCGAATTTTTACAGTAAATCACCATAGAAATCACGATTATTCCAATAAAAAACCAACATAGCCCTATTTAAACACTATAGCGAGTAAGTACAACAGAATTTTTTACAGAAATCACGTTCAATACGGAGCTAACGTAACCCTATAAAAATTACTTATGTCATCACGATACAAATAACATGACCATATAAATCACCGCAATAGTGGGTGAGTACAGTGACGATAAATCAATAAGAACCTAACATATCCCTATCTAAATCGCTTATGTCGTCACAATAGTTTGTAAGTACAGTAACAAAATTTTACAATAAACCACTATACAGCAGAAATCATGATTATCCAATACAAAACTAATATAACCCTTCTAAATACATATTTTTCATAGCTTGTAAGCACTTAACAGAATTTTTTTACAGTAAATCACGATAAAACCAATAAAAAAACTAACATAACCCTATCTAAAATCACTTGTATCACTATAGCAGGCAAGTACAATAACAATAACAATAAAGTCACTACAGAATCACAATTATTTAATACGAAACCTATTTACTTGTATCACTATAGCGAGTAAGTACAATAAATTACTATAGAAAAAATCACGGTCAAAATCCATCTAAACACTTACGTTACCACAATAGTACGTAAGTATAGTAACAGAGTCTTTTGCAGCAAATCATTATAGAAATCACGATCAGTACAACACATAACTAACAACCCCATCTAAATCACTTATGTCACCACAATAGTACGTAAGTACAATATTTTTACAGTAAATCTCTGTAGAGGTCATGATTGTTCCGATACAAACTAATATAACCCATCTAAATCACTTGTATCATTATAGCTCGTAAGTACAGCAATAAATTTTTTACAGTAAATCAGTATAAACTAACATAACCTATCTAAATCGCTTATGATCACAATAGTCGGTAAGTACGCTAACATAGTTTTTTTATAGTAAATAAATCACTATAGAATTTTGATATAAATTAGCCAGGGTTAAAACGACGTGTATTAAATATTGGCCATTCAATAAGCATCGCTCTTGATTCACATTACATAAATCTGTAACATAATTTTGATGAATCAAGAAACTTCAAACAATAGGCCATGGCACGGTAAATGGTCGCTATTTACCATATGTCGTTTTAGCCCTGAAGCTGACATTACTCAATCTAAAACACTTATTTATGTCTCTGCAATAGTCGGTAAGTGTAGTAACAGAAATTTTTGCAGAATTATATAGAAAATATGATCATTCCAATATAAATTAACAGAACCCTATCTAAATCACTTATATCGCTATTAGCGAGTAAGTACGGTAGAGTTTTTTATTATAATAAATCACTATTGAAGTCACGATAATTCCGGCACAAAATTAACATGGGATCTTTGCTATCAAAATGACCCTCCGAGACTATGTTGATTTTGTGAATAAAAATTAAATTTGCCAGGCATTT
>CAJVPY010004963.1:0-11997 GCA_910591965.1 Dentiscutata erythropus | reverse complement strand
AAATATTCTGGAACTGGGAAAAGGAGGATTTGCAACTGTATATAATGCACGTTGGTTCGATAGAATTAATAGTACATAGAAAGGTTGTGCACTTAAAGTGATTCATGATTCAAACGAAAATGAGCAAGATTTTATCCAGGAATTGAAAAATCACTGTGAAATTGGATACGAGAATCCTTCGTTCTTAGGATGTAAAGGAGTATCAAGAAATAATAATGGAGACTATATTATTGTTATGGATTATGCAAAAGGAGGTTCGTTACGACAAAATCTTGAACAAGTCTCTAAATTGGAATGGAAAGATAAATTGAGCATCTTGCACTATATAGCTTTGGATCTCGAGTCGATTCATTCTCAGGAACTCGTTCACAGAGATTTACACAGCGGAAATATATTACAAAAAGGAGGTAGCTTGCATGATGCGTATATTACTGATCTTGGACTTTCAAAAAAAGTAAAGGATGGAAAATTTTGTGGAATTCTACCTTATATAGCGCCTGAGGTTTTGATGGGTCAGCCGTATACTCAAGCATCAGATATTTACAGCCTTGGAATTATCGCGACAGAGATTTCGACTGGACAAAGAGCATTTGATGGAATTCCGTTTAATGATGATCTTGGTTTAAGAATTATAAGTGGTTCTAGACCAGAATGTTTAGGACCAGACTGTTATATTAAATTAGTTACGAAATGTATGAATAATGATTTTGATAGGCGACCTACTGTGACAGAAATTATTGAAATAATTACAAGTTGGTTAAATGAAATTGATCAGGAAGATGATAACGAAATCAAAAATCAATTTTTGGAAGCCAATAAAACTAAAACAGAGGTGATCAAACAAATACATTCTCAAGAAGTTTATACTAGCAAGCTACACGATACACAAAAATTTTCCGAATATATTAGTAAACAGATGAGTACAATCGAAATTTCGAGTAAACTCTCAAAATTAGATTTTAATTAAATTAATACAAAATACAGTATGTGTTAATGTAACATGCACTTGGGAGGGTAAAGCTATAGAGTTTCTTCTTAGTTATCAAAAAATTTCACGATATTCTAATCATTATATTACAGTGATAAATATATCATCTATCGTTTTAGTGTTTGTTTATTGAAAGCAGTGTTAAGATTCAATGTTAAAAAATTAGAGAATACTGCATTTAAAACTCATGTTTTCTTTTGAGAACAAACTAAGAACATAAAACTTATAATTTGCTCTCGTAAGACATATAAAGTTGTTATAATTAGTATCATTAAGAATATTAAAATATTTTGAGAATATAGATTGTCGATCATATCCTTGAAGAATAAAAAAAAATTTCAAATCCTTTTCACTTGGGAGTAAGAATTTTTAAATTAATTTTATCTTCTTGAA
The DNA here is from genome assembly GCA_910591965.1 of Dentiscutata erythropus. NCBI lineage: Eukaryota > Fungi > Glomeromycota > Glomeromycetes > Diversisporales > Gigasporaceae > Dentiscutata > Dentiscutata erythropus. Next base: position 10,616 of record CAJVPY010004963.1, on the reverse strand, counting down.
TCTCTATCTCGAATATTCTTCGAAATATTTATTTTACATTTGCTTCAATAAAAATATAATTTTTGATTCTAAAATTTATCAAGAATTACCAATATGCTAATTAAATTAACAATGCAAATTTTCATAATAACGTCATTTTAAAATTGTATTTAAGTTAACTATTGAATAGCAATGATATATTTAATTGTAGACCAAAAGTAAATTAAAATGCCTATTTTTTAAAAAATTGGTCTCTGAATTAGGGATGTGTTCGGTCGGTTACAGTCGGTTTTCGGTCGGCTATTACCGGCTAGCCGGCCATAGTCGACTAAGCCGCGGCTTAGTCGTCGGCGGTTATAGCCGATAAATTATTTAATTAATCAAATATCCAAATAGGCAATAAATAATCATATGTTAGGTTTATATTTTGCTATAGGGAGCTGTTTGGACCAGGGCTGGCACATTTGTCCATTGGTATGAATGAACCCCCAAGTCCATTGAACGGTATGGCGTGGGACTGATAAAATAATAACTAAATAATCTACTCTAAACTCAACAAATACTCTAATCCAATAGAAAACAAGATCGAAAGCTCCAAAATTGGTAGGCTTCGATCGAGGCGTGGTGAGATTTGGTCCGAGTTATTAGAGCTTGACCTTGTGGGTAGTGCTGGGAGGCTCAGATAAGTCTTCTTTCTTCTTGGACTTATAATCTATTTTGATTGGATTGTAGTATAAGTATTTGAAACTAACACTTCTAATTTTTCTATTATTAATATAATATAATCACTCCTCTATAATTGCATTATATAAAATCCTCTCTATATTACATTCTGTACTCAATGTCAAATTCTATTAAACTTATAAAAACCACCTCTATATAAGCACAAACTCTTTTTTAGCACATTTTTTAAAAAGCTATTTAATAAAAAAACATGTGATTATATTAGACATAACTGTATTTAAATGAATTTTTTTTTGATAATATTTAAAAATAAGAATTATATTATAGTAGTATTTAATTTTATATTATAGGAAAAAAGTTTAAGTTGCTTATAAGTTAAAATAGACAAATTTAGAAAAAATTTTTAACTAAAAAAATTATTTACAAATTCTTAATAAACTCTTTAAATATCTATAGTTCTTAAAACAATATTGTAGTTTATAGAAAGGATAATAACTTTTTTTTTTAATGTTAATGGTGAGAACATGCTCTTATCTTTATTAAATTTAATCCAAAATTAGAAAAAATTTTATTGTATAAACCTAATACTAAGAATAAAAATTCAGACTAACTAAAAATGCCTAATAGACAAGTCTAGTTGTTTATCTGTGGCTTAAACCAACCAGAGTGACCAAGGCTCACCTAGATTTGAGTGTTAGTAATAATATAAGATAGGTGTATTAAATATTTGATCCAGTAGATATACCATGTTTCAATTTTATATAAAGGATTAATTAAGTTATATTTGATGTTTGACTAATTAGAGATATTGAATATATTAGAGGTATGTATGAAAGAAGGTGGAGATGAAGTTGTAGAATCAATTTGCAATCTTGATATACAATAGGGGATCCATAATTTTTTGTATATTTGATGATTAATTTCAAGAGATAGTTTAATAGTAAAAGATGTTGCTGTTTTGCTAGATGTAGTATACTCGCTTAATGTGTTAATAATACTAAGCCAAAGTGTGTAAAAACTAAAAAAGGTTTATGAATAAGTTGGTGAGCTTGAAAACTATTAAGATTTAGAATAGAGGTGTGGAGGTTGTGTACTTGAAAATGTAAGATTTGAAGTTTTGTTATAACTTAAAATATGTTCTAAAGAGCTATGAATAAGGTCAAATGGGCAAGATATACTGTGAAGTGAGTTACTTTCTTGTTGGCATATATAACATTTGTTAGAATAGGAAGAGTTTCTTCTATGAAGAATATTAGGTGTTGGTAGATTATCTAAAAGTAATTTGACTGAAAAATTTGTATATAGAAGATTGGAAGTTGTGTGAAAAGTTGAATATTTTTTAGTTATTATTAAGATAGAGCCAGTTTACTAAAAAGGTAACTGGAATCTATTTTTGGAACCAGTTTTAAGATGACCAGTTAGCAAAGATATGTGCATGACATATTGTTCTAATATTACACCATATAGGAAGTTTAATTAGGAGATTGTTAGAGCTAAAGGTAAATAAAGGGTTGTATATATTAGTTGTATTGAAAGTAAAATATGGTGCTTGCTGATAATTTTGGGCTAGTTAATCAGCTGCATTGTTAAAGATGTCATTCTGATGTGCATTGACTTTGTGAAATATAATATTTAAATTGTAGAATTTAGAAAAGTTTAAAAGAGCATTCCAAACAGACCAGTAAGGAGTATTTATAAAGTTTGTAATATTAGTATTGTGTGAAAGATTGTAGAACTTAGAAATAACTGATTAGAAATTTGTAAAAATTTGTATAGTATAGTTTCTAGGAGCAGTGCAGATAGCTAATGCTATTGCTATAAGTTCTGTTTTGTATAAGCAAGGCCAAAGTTCAATTTTGGCTTAGAAGGTATAAAGTATAATTTGATTTTGTATTTGTAACTAACTGATACCCATAGAGCATTGGGAGGTACCTAAGTTTGTAACAGAGCCATCAGTATAAAAGTTGAGATTAGAGGTATTTTAATTATAAGTAGCTATTGATTGAAGTGTCTGAGTAGCTTCACTGAGTGTGAAGAAGGTTGGTATTTGAGATTGTTCGATAATAAGTATAGGAAGTGAGTGTATAAGGTCCTGGTAGTTGGCATAGAAATTAATTGATTTGTCTATATTAAGTCTACCAAAAAACTTTGTTGCAAGATTTGTGTGAATAAAAATAGTGTATTTATTAGCTAATAAGTTAACAATTGGTGCAAGGTGAAAGAGATATGGGAGCAAGTGGATATAGTTGTGTTGAGTAGGTATTGCCAATGAGTAATGAGTATATGACCAGTTGTTGTATATTGGCATTAGTCTTTACCAACAACCAGTTGGTTGTTAATTAAAGAGATTAGCCAAGATTTAGTGTGTTGGTAAAAGTGGCCAGTACTATTGCTATAGTAGTTAGTAGATGGAAGGTTAAAGGTGAATGAATAGTTCTTTGGAGAAAGCTAGAAGTAAAAATGTTTTCTAGTATAGTAAACTATTTAGGTATTTTGACTTTTGGAATTTTGTTTAGTTTTGGTAAAATATATTGCTATTTGTGCAGACAAGATTGTTAGATGTAGTAAGCTAGTCGAGAAAAAGTAGATGATGGTGCCAAAGTTGTTTTTTAAAAGTAGAATATTGAGGGTGAGAAGCAAGAATTGATTCAAGTAAAGTTGAGCCTTCCTGGATTGTAAAAAGAATGGAGGTGTTATAGTTGGGGCTAATTGTTCAGTTAATATATTTGAAGAGCTGATGATTTTAAAATTAATAGTATTTTTATTAGAGCCTTCAATTATAGAATTGGGATAGAAGAAAATATTTATGAAAAACTATAGATTGTTCTGTAGTTGTTGGATAAGGATAAGTGTAGAAGTGCTAAAAAGATAAGTATTGTTGAGCCATTTGATAAAGTTGGAAATATGATGTTGCAATTGGATGTCTCAGATATTTTTGATATTGTAAATTTGTTGATCCAGTAGAGTACTAGTGGGTATAGTGTGGCTGAGTTTGGCTTTGTGCTTGACTAAACCAATATAATATGTGAAGATTTTATTACAGGCTGTTTGGCTAAGAACAATATTCCATAAATGATATTCAATAGTAGGTATAATAACTGTGTTAATAATATTGCAGGCTTATATATTTGTAATTTTTTTAGGACTAATTGTTTGGATGAGTTGAGAAGATTCATTTGTAATTTATTGCATTTATTTAGATTGTTTGTTGTCAAGTAAAACCAACACCAAGAAATTTGAATAGTTGTTGTAGTGAAAGTGTTGGTTATTAAAGATAATTGGATAGTGAGAATTTGAGGTTGAGTTAGTAATAAGGACTAATTTGTTTGGGTTTACTTGGATATTAGCCACGAAATAGAAAAATTTTACAATTAAAATTATTTTAGCTAGTTCCGTGTATGAGGATGCAATCCATAGGGTATCATTTATATAAGCAAGGACTAAGCATCTGATTTTAATTTGGTTGGTTGAAAAGTTTTTTAAACTGATAAACTATGAACTTTATATTTGATATCTAGATATAGTAAAATGTATATAGAAATAAGAGGGTCATAGTAAATATGCCAAAGTAATGGTGTGATTGTTTCTCCTTGGTCAATTTTATCTTGCATGAGATAAGAGGGTGTAAAGCCAAGGTTGGTAATAACTAGAAATGTGTGAAATGCATTATGCATTCAATGTTGCTTGCTACATAATACAGTATAATGCGATGCAGACTACCTAAAATTTCAAAATGTACATAGAAATTATTATATAATTTTGATTCAAAAATTATATAAACTAGACTTTTATAATGAATATATTACTCAAACAGGTGCCACTATTAAAAAAGTTAAATATGATATAAATTTGTCAACTGGATATTATTAATATTTGTCGAGAATATATGAAGAATTATAATAAACTAAATCAAAATAAAAATTTATGTTTATATTAATTTATATATTTTTTGTCTTTGACAAAATAATTAAAAATAAATAATGCTTTCATTTGAATAAAAATGGATCTTGTCAAAAGAATAGGAATTGAAATTTAGGTTAGTTTTTTAATAACGAATTTTTCGTCTTTGACAAGAAACAAAATATAATTAGAAATGAATAAATATCTTCGTTTGAACGAAAATGAATCTTGCAAAGAAAGGATCGAGATTTAATTTAATTTTAACTCTGAAAAATAGTTAGAAATAAATAATGCCTTTGTTTGAGCGAAAATAGATCTTGCCAAAGAATAGGAATTGAAGTTTTATACAATTTTTTAAAAATTAATTTTGTCAAAAAATAATTAGAAATAAATAAAGGCTTTGTTTGAACAAAAAGAATAGGATTTGAAATTTTACACAATTTTTTAAAAACAAAATTTTGTCAAAAAATAATTAGAAATGAATAAAAGCTTCGTTTGAATGAAAATAAAACTTGCCTGCCAAAAAATAGTAATTGAAATTTTACTTAATTTTTTAAAAACAAAAATTTCATTGTAAAATAATTAGAAATAAATAAAAGCTTCGCTTGAATGAAAATAGAACTTGTCAAAAATAGTAATTGAAATTTTACTTAATTTTTTAAAAACAAAATTTCGTCAAAAAATAATTAGAAATAAATAAATCTTCATTTGAATGAAAATAGAACTTGCCAAAGAATACTAATCGAAATTTTCTTAATTTTTAAAAACAAAAATTTCGTCGAAAATAATTAGAAATGAATAAAAGCTTCATTTGAATAAAAATAAAACTTGCCAAAGAATAGTAATTGAAATTTTACTTAATTTTTTAAAAACAAAATTTCATTGAAAAATAATTAGAAATGAATAAAAGCTTCGTTTGAATGAAAATAAAACTTGCCAAAGAATAGTAATTAAAATTTTACTTAATTTTTTAAAAATGATAATTTTGTCAAAAAATAATTAGAAATGAATTAAAGCTTTGTTTAAATGAAAATAAAAACTTGCCAAAGAATAGTAATTGAAATTTTACTTAATTTTTTAAAAACAAAATTTTGTTGAAAAATAATTAGAAATGAAAAAAAGCTTCATTTGAATGAAAATAAAACTTGCCAAAGAATAGTAATTGAAATTTTACTTAATTTTTTAAAAATAATAATTTTGTCAAAAAATAATTAGAAATGAATTAAAGCTTTGTTTGAATGAAAATAAAAACTTGCCAAAGAATAGTAATTGAAATTTTACTTAATTTTTTAAAAACAAAATTTTGTCGAAAAATAATTAGAAATGAATAAAAGCTTCATTTGAATGAAAATAGAACTTGCCAAAGAATAGTAACTGAAATTTTACTTAGTTTTTTAAAAACAAAATTTTGTCAAAAAATAATTAGAAATGAATAAAAGCTTCGTTTGAATAAAAATAGAACTTGTTAAAGAATAGTAATTAAAATTTAACTTAATTTTTTAAAAACAAAATTTCGTTGAAAATTAATCAGAAATAAATAAAGGATTCGTTTGAATGAAAATGGAACTTGCCAAAGAATAGTAATTGAAATTTTACACAATTTTTTAAACCGAATTTTCATTGAGCGAAAATGTATTTTTCCAAAGAAAAGGAATTGAAATTTTATATAATTTTTTAAATGAGTTTTCGCCGAGAAATAAATAAAGGCTTCATTTGAGCGAAAATGGTTCATGTCTTACTATTGTATTGTAATATATATTAGTCGCCTGATCTTATTAAGTTACGTGATATTATCTGTTACTGAATCTTATTATTCCCGAAATCAAAGACAATATCTCTATGTTACTTATAATATTATACAGTACTTATAATGTCGACACATTCAATGTTATTAAACTTTTCTTTAATTCTTGTCAAATATGTTTGGTATGTTTAGTTTAGGGAAAACCCTATTAATACTAACCAATAAATCTTGATAAGAAACCTAAAGAAGGCTCGAATATAAAATAAACCTTTAAACATATCTAATATTACACAAATGGATATTAACGGAGGTGGTTTCAAGAACAGTGAATCCAGTGATCATTACCTCGCATGATAAATCTTCCAGCCTAAGTTAAAGTTAGTATTAGGATTTATATTAGGGTTAGGTGACAGTTAGTTTAGGCTGATTTTGTTAGTACTAGTAAACAAATGACTTGATTGCATGAATTCACGTAATATAATAATCACTGGGTTCATCTTTCTTGAAGTGTTCCAGTTTTTTATTGCGTTGCAGAAATTATGAAATAGCTTTTTTTAAAAAAGTCTTAATTAGTTTAGATAAATGCAACAATTTTAGTATACATACTTATAAAATCAAGTTAGCAAGTAAATTTATCAATTATTAATAATTAGAACTTGAAATATAATCTATTTGTTATCTGTTCCTGGTTTTAGCGCAACTACATTGCACAGCTACTTTATTGTTAATGCAGTGGTATTTGTAAGCCTTTGGTCAGTAGAACTATACTCCTTTCATCATCGCTTGCATTGTGTAAAGGCTGGCTCTACTGTTTCTTTTATTCCTACCTTTCTTGTAGTAATTGAACAATAATGGGTTTTACTATTGCAGGGATTATATATAAAAGTATTTAGACTAAGCTTTATGGCTGCATTAACAGTGCAAAGACCCAGAGCTGCACTAGCAGTACAGGAATATGAGTAAGTATTTAGACTCCGTGCCAGCCTGGATAAGTTACTTTTATATTTGATTTTTTTTAGCTATGTGTTTTTTGTTAACAACAGTTCTTTTACATAAGGAAATATTAGATTGATTTGATTAGTATATATATATGGTTTCTTAGAAGTTGTAGATTGGAATATAATACAATTAGTTAGTTTGGAATAGAAATATATTTAATAGGTTAGATATAGAGCAATGTAATAGATAAATGATAGAATTCTAATATATTTTTTCTTGAGTAAATAAAGAACTACTGTATATAAAAAATATACATTAAAAGAAATAATTTAAATTTTATAAAACTAATTATATACATATATAAATCTATTCAGAATCTGATGTATCTGAAAAATTTTCAGTATCAGAGCTAGAAATTTTTTCATCATCACTTTCCTGAGAGTTATACTCATTATCTGACAAATTATCTGTATTATCCAAATCAAAATCACTATCTTCCCAAATACCAATTTCAATTTCATTAGTTTTATCAAATTCATATGATTCTAAACGAGTACGGCATACAATTGTGTCAGCAGATTCTTGATATAGCGAATTAAGATGATAGTTGCAATATATATATATTAGTTTTGTTAATCAGTCTGGTGTTAATCGATTTCTTTTTTTATTTTGAATATGCGCAAATGCTGACCAATTGCGCTCAGATGTAGCTGAAGAACTTGGAATTGATAAAATTCGAATTGCCATTTTTGCAAGATGTGGAGTAGTTAATAAAAAATTTGCCTCCTACCATGCAGTTGGCTCTACTTGATAAACTGTTTTCCATATTAATTCTTGACTAAATACACCACATTTTGTTTTATATTCAATAATACTACTCCATATTTTAGTTGCATTTTGAGGATAATATTCTTGTACAAATTTGAAGATTATAGAATTGGAATTTTTTGAAAGATTTTTTCCATAATATCGAGGATCTAATAAATATGCTACAAGCATAACTGGATTATATATTTTTTTTCATCGTTTTTTTAAAATACTTTTAACTGAATTACTTATAGTATCATCATCATCATTTTGAATATAATCTAAAAAAAATTATTAATATATTGAAATTATATTTTTTTATATAACTTACTAAAATAAATATTTATATAATAGTTTAAATTTAAATATTACCTGTCATATCAATTTGTTTTTTATACCATCCATAAAACATTGATAATCTTGCTATATCACTTTCAAAGATCGAAATTCCTACAACTAGTTGATCTAAAATAAATAAAAGATTTTTAACTGAATTCCAATAGTCAATACTATTAATAATATTTGCAATTTTTTTAGAAAAAAATGAATTAGTAGTTCTTGATAGTTCGGTTTTTGTAAGTTCTAATGCTAATTGATTTTTTAATATAGAATTTAAACAAGCTGCTGAAGAACCCCAACGTGTTTTGGCTAGATATTTAAGTGTATAGTATCTAGAATAACTAGATTTTTGATATCGTTTAAAAATATCACCTGGAATTTGATGTTTTTTAAAATAATAAACTAATTCTTTAGAATTTTTTAATTTACTAGCAGCCCATTTTAACTTTAAAATAACACCAATTAATAAGTTAATATTATGAGCTATACAACCTAAAAGCAAAATTTGTGGGTTGTCTTTTTTTAAAATATACCAAGCCTTTTTTATTACTGATGCATTATCAGTAATTATACATGATATCTTATGAATACCATCTTGATCAATAACTTTTTGAAGATCTGCTACTATTGCTTCTCCTGTTTGATGAATTTCTCCAGTTGGATTTGCCATAAAGAAAATTGGTTTTGGTGTAGCTAATATATAATTTGTCCAATGCTCTTGAACTAAATCTGACCTAATATAAAAATTAAATATAAATACTTTTAAAATAAATATTGAAATTCTAATTAGAAATAGATTTTATACATGTATATAATTTTTTAATTATATATATTAAAATACATTTATATATATAATTTAAAATTATATACATTTTATTCTATCTAAATTTTATTTAGATAAATTAAAGTATATATAATTTAGACCAGAATTTATAATGCTATATAGAATTAAATAATTGTTTGATAATTAAGCTATATTATCTAAGTTATTAACTAATTATTATTATTTATTAGCAATTGTATACAAAGTATACAATAACTGTATAGTACATACCAACCATCGAAAATTAAACATAAATTATTACAACTTGAAATATGAAGTTGCACTTCCTTTTTAGTTTCATTATAAACTTTATCTAGTAATGTAGTTGATAAATATCTTCGTGATGGTAATTTAAAAGCTGGTCTTGCTTGTTTCCATAAATCGATAATTGGTTGTAATTCACTTAATGACAAAACAAGACTATATTGATAAATTGAGCTAGCAAACTTTAATTCTAATGCTTTTTGTTCTTGTGCCATAATACAATCTACTACTGCAAAATTTATTACTGATTGTCTAGAAGTTCGTGAACTTGTAGTTGATAATATTGGTTCTATATTAGAATCCGACTTTTTATTTGTAGTTTTATAAACTTTTTCTAACTCAGCATATTCTTTATGCTTATTATTTGAAACTAATTGACATATTTTAAAATGCTTTTTTGCAGGCTTTGTAGCTTCATTAAATTCATAATTACATTCAAAACATTTAGCTCGAGGTTGTTGAAATCCAGTAACATGTTCAAGTTTTTCAAAATAATTCCAAATAGGATGTGTGGTCCCATATTTTGTAAAATCACAACTAAAATTTTTAAATAATTTATACGCACATATATATATTAATTATTATTTAAATTTTATTGGATATTAACTAAATAATAAATACTACGTATAAGCCATATCTATAAATATTATATACTAAACTAATAAATAAATTATAAGCCATACTAATAAATAAAAATTTTAAGCCATACTGATAAATAAATATTATACGTAGGTCACACTTATAAATATGTATTATAAGTTCTTTTAATAAATATTACAAAGCCATACTATATAATAAATAGTTATCAAATGCGTAGCATATTTTATTTGGTAAAAGAAATAGGAATACTGTATTCCGAAGACAACAAGTAAAAGAAGTATTTGGCTTTGAATTTAATAGACTAAACTGGGCCACAAAGGGCTTAGGTTTGTTAAGCACATTTAAATTCAAAGCCAACTAACTCAACCAAACATTGTGATTATTAGAATAGCGAGCGAGTTATATAAGAAACTAGCAATGTGTTGTATGGGCGACTTCGTCGCCCAGTTGTAGCTTTGAATGAATAGAAGATTTAGTATATAGCATATTTAGTACAAATGTACATTAAGAAAGTTGTGATTAATAAGGTAATATTAA
>CAJVPY010004962.1:0-11998 GCA_910591965.1 Dentiscutata erythropus | reverse complement strand
ATATTATCAAAAATCTGCAAAGATGGGGAGCGCTCCTGGAGCGTATAATGTTGGATGTTGTTATTAAAATGGAATTGAAGCTGAAAAGGATGAACATGAAGCATTCAATAATTTTCGAAAATCCACAAAAATGGGGAATGCTTTGGGAGCGAATATGGTTGGTTATTGCTTTGATGAAGGAATTGGAGTTAAAAAGAATGAACGTGAGGCACTGATTTATTATCAGAAATATGTAGAGTTATTTAATGTTAATGGAACAAATAATGTTGAACAATATTATCTTAATGAAATTGGGGTCGAAAAGGATGAACATGAAGCATTCATTTATTTTAAAAAATCTGCTGATATGGGGTGTGCTAGCGGAATACTTAGTATTGGATATTGTTACCAGAATGGAATTGGAGTTAAAAAAGACGAACATGAGGCATTCATTAATTATCAAAAATCTGCAGAGATGAAACACGCTATTGGAACATTTAGCTTGGCAACTGTTATAAAGATGGAATTGGAGTTGAAAAAGATGAATATAAGGCATTCGAATATTATAAAAAATCTGCAGAGATGGGGAATGTTAGTGGAACATATAATGTCAGATATTGTTATCAAAATGGAATTGGTGTTGAAAAGGATGAAATTAAGACATTCGAATATTATAAAAAATCTGCCTATGAGGGAAATGCTAGCGAAGCATATAACGCTTGATATTATTATCAAAATAGAATTGGTGTTGAAAAGAATGAAGATAATGCATTCATTCATTATTTACAATCTGCTAAGATGGGGAATGCTAAGTGAGCGTTTAATGTTGGAGATTGTTATCTTTATGGAATTGGAATTAAAAAGAATAAACATAAAGTATTCGAATATTATCAAAAATCTGAAGATATGGAAATGCAGGAGCATATAATGTTGGAGATTGTTATTGTCATGGAATTGGAGTTGAAAAGAACAATAATGAAGCAATTGTTTATTATCAAAAATCTGCTAAGATGAAGAATACTCTTGAAACATATAATGTTAGATATTGTCATCTTAATAAAATTAGTATTAAAGAGAAGAATATAAGACACGCCTTTATAAACAAAAACCTGATTATGTGGATAAGTATAATCGATATACATTAATATATGCTGCAAAGAATGGCCATATAGAGATTGTTAAAACTTTGTTAAAAAATGGAGCTAATGTCAATATTATTGATGATAAATATACAGCATTAAACTGGGCTGCAAAGAATAGCCACATAGATATTGTTAAGATTTTGATAAGGCATGGAGCTAATGTAAATGCTATCGATAAGGATAAATATACAGTATTAGACCGAGTTGCAGAGAAGGGTCACATAGAGATTATTAAGGCGTTGATAGAACGTAAAGCTATTGTAAGTCGTAATGCATTATACTTAGCTGCCAAAGAAGGTCACACAGAGGCTGTTAATATTCTGATAAAACATAAGGCAGATGTTAACTCGATTATTCATTAGCATAGTATACTACATTATGCTGCAAAAAACGAACATGTAGAAGTCGTTAAAACTTTGTTAGAGCATGGTGCTCAAGGTTGGGCTGGACATTGGACATGGACATTGGACAACCCTTGTCCAGTCCAGTTCAATCCATTGGACCAAAAAGTATTGGACATTGGACATTGTGTAATATATAAATCATGTGACAAATAGCCAATCAAAAATCTTTACATTATCACACCAAAGAAAGTCGTGATCATGTAATAAAGGTAATATTTATAAAAAGTTCGTTAGGTTTAAGGTTAGCATTTATATTAGGGCTAGAAATTAGTGAAATATGTATAGTAAAATCGCAAATAAAAGCTTTTTGTTAGGACATATTTTTACCAAAGATTTTTTTATATTTTTTAAAATTATTGGACATATTCGACTAGACATATGTCCAAGTATTATGTTCAATGTCCAGTTCAGTCCAATAGCTTAAAAATAGTTGGACATATGTCTAGTGCCAACACTGATAGTGCTGATATCAAAGCAATTGATGATTATGGTTATACAATATTTGATAGAAATAAAAATATGAATTGCATTTTGCTGCGCGAAAGGGATACACAGACGTTGTTGTAAAAAATATCAAATTGACAATATTAATGCTGCTGATACAAATGGCAAAACAGCATTGCATTTGTCTGCAGAAAATGGACACAAAGATATTGTTGAGATTTTGATAAACTATCAAGCTGATATTTCTATTGGAGATAAAAACGACAAAACATCATTACATTTAGCTACAAAAAATGACCACACAGCTATTGTCAATAAATTAATAAACAATAAAGCTGAAGTTGATACTATTGATAAGGATAATCATACACCATTGTTTTATGCAGCTGAAAGTGGCAGTGAAAAGTTAATTGATATTTTAATAAAGTATAATGCAAAAGTTAATAATATCTCCGTATTGCACAAGGCTGCTGAGAATAGTAAACCGGCAGCTGTTGAAACTTTATTAAGATATAATGCAGATATTAAAATCAGTAATAAGAATGGTGAAACTACTCTACACAAGGCTGCATTTTATGGTTATCGAGAAGTTGTTAAAATTTTAATCAAATATAAAGCTGATGATAAAGCTGTTAATAAGAATAATTGGACATTATTGCACTTTGCTGCTGCTGAAGGGCATACAAACGTCGTTAAAGCTTTGCTAAAGTATAATATTAATTATATTTATAATGAGAATAAAGACAAAAAGACGCCATTAGATTTGGCTATAAAAGAAAAACATGTAGATACAGTTAGGTTAGTTATTATGCAGAACGGTCATTTGGGAGTTGTTAAACATTTACAAAAAAAAGGAGCAAATTTTTATGTCAAGAACAAATATGGCTGGATGCCATTACATATAGCTGCAATCTACTGTCAAGTTAAAATTTTTAAATCTCTAAATGTAAGTAATGCCGAATATGACAAATTGAAGAAGTTAGATGCTATCAAATGAGATGATTATTTTGAACCTAAAGATCTTTACTATTTAACAAAAGATCTAATTAAAAGGTTAGATCATCTAGAAACTGAATTCAAAAGTGATAATGATTTTGATTTCTTTTATCAGTTTTTATCAAAGTATATAGAAAATTTTACAAAACATCTTGATAAGAAAAAAAATGATAAGAAAAAAAATTTTCCACAATGTAAAAAAGTACTTAGCTATTTATACATATGTACTTTTACTAAGATTTGTAATTTCAAATCTGCGTTAGAATCTAATTTGATAATTGACATAGATGGATATTTTGATGTGATAGAAAATAATATAAAATTACTGCAAAAGTCAAGCAAACAAGATGCAACTCATATTAATATCATATATAATTATATACAAGATTATGATCAATTAAAACTTGCAGACTATATCTCAAATATTAATTTGTCAAAAGGTACTGAAACAATGGATGAAGAACTAAAAAATGCTATCGAAAGACTAGAATTAAAAATAAGAACCAACATTATACTTTGGCATTTTAAAAAAGCTATTGATGCACTCAAGCAATGGATATTTCTATATGCATGTATGTATCCAGATGTATTAAGTCCACCGTTAGATTATACTAGTAATGGTGTTAACAAGATTATAGAGAAAATAAAAAATCTGAGATCAAAAGTTCAAGAACATTATGTTTTTATTAACAACAGAAAGGACAAATATTTAATGGATAAAGAATTCAATAGTGAATATGAATCTTCAGAACCATTTTTTATATGGAAAAACAAAAAATATGATAATGAAATATCAAAATTATTAAATGGTGAAAAAGTAATTATAAATGCAGATATAAGAGAAAGCAATCCTGAAAAAAGTGCAATCAAGTTTAATGAGATAGATATCAGACTTAAATCAATAGATAAAACATTGCAAAATGAAATTGATAATGAACTTAAATGCTTCAATATTACTATAGTTCATTTAGGCAAATCATATTATAGATATAAGGATAGGTTTTATGTAATAAGAAATGATGAACAAAGTATTGAATATAGTTTTGAAAAAAACAAAAACTGGAGAGCCAGTTAGCAAAAATACCATGTATAAAAAACTCAAAAATGGAGAATTAATGTTTAGTCCTTATAATATGTGGACAGAGTAAATTAAAGACATTTGAGAAGAAAGTGAACCTAGAGTTGGTAGGACATGGAACGTATATAAAAACAAAAGATAGTAATGGTCCGACTCTTGAGGTAGAAAAATACTACCAAGAGAACAAAGTTCCAATGAAATATTGAATGAGATTATTATTTAAAGATTTTAAAGCCTTAATAATTTTTGCAAAGTAATATAATTTATGTTTTTACAAAATATTTTTATATCAAAGATTTAAATTTAAAATTATTCTTATATAAACTGACAAAATTTTATAATAAAATATTAGCAAACTAGCATTATTAAAATATGTCACTAATTGATTAAAACATTTTATTTTTATAAAATATACCTAGGGATGGGCTCGGTCGACTATTTTCAGCTTGGCCGTATGTAGTCGGAGTGTATCTCGTAATCCAGTGGATGATTTAGATTTGTCTCAATGAGACAAATTGAATGATACTAAAATCATCCAATTTGGACACTGGATCATGCCGACTATAAATCAGCTAAGCTGAAAATAGTCGACCGAACCCACGTTGTGAAGGGCTCCGGTCAGGGAGAAAAATTCAAAGTCAAAATTTAGTGTGTGCAAAGTTTGCTACAGCAGAACAGGATTAACTATATTGCGCACAATATTATATTTTTTTTGTGCACAAAAAATTTTTATGTGCATATCGCACAAAGTGCACATCGAATTTTCTCCCTGCTCCCGGTCCCATCATTTTTTTTTATATAGTTATTTTATTATATTGTTATAATTTTCTTTTCTTTCGATATGTAAAAACTCAAAAGGCGGCACAGTCTCTGTAGATTAGTAAGTTACTCTTACCCGATTTGAAGCCTTTATTCATTGCATCATAATTCCCAAAAATAGCCGAATTGTGAATTTCATGAATTTTGTGAATTTTGTAAATTTTGGGAATTATGTGAATTTTGGGAATTATGTGAATTCTGGGAATTATGTGAATTTTGGGAATTATGTGAATTCTGTGAATTTAGTAAATTATGCGAATTTTGTGAATTTTGTGAATTATGAAAATAATAAGAAGCCATAATATAATAGAAACTCATATGTACTTATTATTAGCACTAAAGCTATAAAAGCACTGACTTTTCGTCTTAATAAAAGATAACTTACTAGAGTTCAAAACTTAGAGTTGGTATAACTCAATAGAGTTTGATTCAGCTAAGAGTCTATTATCCATTCTTTAAAGTTTTGCTCTAATACCCCATGATAAGTGGATTTTATAATCACATGATTCTTAATTAGAGCCTCATGACATAGTCTAGAGCTCTATTTTGCCCTAATAACTCAGACCAAGTTTTTCCACGCCTTCTTTCGTGCCCACCACTATTAGGTTCAGTAGAGTCGGTAGTTTAGTGTGTTGTTTGGATTAGTTTATTGCTAGTATATATCCGTGAGGCCATATTTTGAGTATACGGATCGACTTTGCACCTCACAACATATGTACTGTACCTGCGTTTCTACACCTATTATGCGTTACTAATTCCCTCTCACACTTTCTATTGGTTGTTTTTTTTGTAATTATTTATCCTTTTTAAAATGTGACATCTCAGTTAGGGTTAGTGTTAAGTTTAATGACGTAATTATATGCATGTGATAGATAATTTCTTAAATGAAATTTATAATTATGTTGTTTTGTTACGCTATGTCTAATTGGAGTTGTGGGAAATTAGTGAATGCCATGAGGATAGGGCATGAAAGTACTTATGTATTTTTTGCCTACGAGTAATCTAATTTACGAAAAGATGAATAATAAAATGATTCTATATGTAAAATGCATGTGCATAAGAACTTTACAGAAACTTAAATTTTTAAGACGCAGTAACTGCATGGTAACAATGTAGTAATTACATAATTACAATTAAATTTAATTGTAACTATATAGTTACTATGCAGTTACTGAGTTTTAAGACCCAGTTCTAGAGATGCTTATACTTTAAAATCATATGCTTTTACATACTTTTTGATTCATGTGTGTGCATTAATTACTGTATTACCACAAAATAACAATCATGCATGTTATTTTGAAAATTGCATCCCCTAAAAATAGCATATTGGGTCTCAAAATAATGCACATGTGTATCCCAAAATAGCATGCACCATATATAGTATACATATAATTGAATATATTACACATGAAAATACATCCAGTTAAAGTAAAAATTTGTAAGAAAATCTTTATAATTTACATAGTTTAGTGATTAAGCAGTTTTTTAACCATTTTTTTATTGTTTTAAAACCTTTTTTAATACATTAAAGTCTGAGATAAAATTTTGCTAAAACTGAAAATATTGCTTTTTTTGATTATTTTGAACATATTATATATATTTGCTTAAAAAATTAGGGTAACCTCAAAATAGTGCACATACATTAAAAATAGTGCACAGGTAATCAAAACACTATGCAGGTGTGCATTACACAGGTTAAATCAATAAATAATGGGTATATATCAGGAGACAAATTTCCCGTTATGTACCCATTATTTTATCATAGATCTACCAAATAACTATAGCATACCAGTAGCATATAGGTTAGATATCAGGAGATAGATCAATAATAGTAACATAACAGTAGGACATTCCAGTGTGTATATGGAAACATAATCTGACTGCAAACACGTGGCCTCGTCACTTAGAAATTCCAAATTGGGGTCATCTAAAGCAGAGGAAAATAATGTAATCAACCACCAATCTACAGGTAGAAACATCTCGAGTGTTCTAATTTTGTAGATCATTACACAATTAATTAAAGATATTTTTTATACATTTTACAATACTTTTATCAGAAGCTTGGATAGATTATCCTCTCTATAAAACAAGATATATTATTAAAGAAACCTGAAGCTTTCACCTTGCTCTACAACATATTTACTTAATCCAACTTAATTCAACAACTTTCATATTACACTTCACCAGTTAAAATTATAAGCAATTAACTAACAAAATCTTATTTTTGTATTAAAAAAAGATAAAAAAAGTTTAAAATAATAGTTTAGAAAGTAGTATAAGTATAAAGCTTAAATTGTGTATTTTTTTTGTATATGCTATATAATGTTTTTTTTAAAAAAAAAGTTAAAACGTACTAATAAAAGTTATTAACTTTGCTTTTTTTGTTTTTTATAAAGTTTTTTAGAACATAGTAATAGATTTATATAGATACAATATGTAATATAGCTGTAGAACAAAACTATGAATATTTAAAGATCTCTAATAGAATAAATAGTGTGTGATACTATAAAATTTTTTTTAATGTTAAAGGTGAGGCATGCTCTTATCTTTATTAAACTTAGTGATCTATACTAAGAATAAAAACTCAGACTAACTAAAAATACTAAATAGACATGTCTAGTTTTTTATCTGTAGCCTAAGCCTACTAGAGTGGCCAAGGCTTATATAGATTTAAGATGGATTAAAAATATGTAAAGGGTGTGTACAATATTGAATCTAGCTAGAATACTAGGATAATAGTTTTGAAAAGATATTTGTGAAGTAGTATTAAAGGTAGTTGCTACAAGAAGTATATTAATTATAGATTTAGATAATGAAGTTGCTTGTAGTTGTATAAGTTGAGGTTGGGGTCTAAAAGTACAATAAGGAATCTATATATTTGTATATAATTGTTTGTTGATATGGAGGAGTAGTAGTATAGTAATTGATTTAGCTGTTTGATTTGATATAGTATATTCTTAAATTATATATATAATATTTAATGGGATAAGTTCAAAGAGTGTTTAAAAGATTGAAGGTTTGTCAGAAGAGTTGTGTGTTTGAAGACTATCAAGATTGGAGATTTGGTTATGCAATTGATAAATTTGAGCTAAAGAGATTTGAAGTTTGTTAAAAGTTAGAATTGTTTGTAAAGAATTTCAGATAAGATGATATAGAAAATCCAGAGAAGAGTAAATTGTCTAGTGTAATGTGGTGCTTGTTTGTTAACAATTGTGATACGTATTATGAAAAGAATAGGTTTTTTTATATAAGTTATGAGAAACAAAAAATTTGTTAGTAAGTAACTTAATTCTAAATATTTTAAGTATAGAAGATTGAAACTATAGACAAAGTTAGAAACATTTTAGTTATTGTTGTGATAAAGCCAAGTTGTATCCCAGTTAATATGCTGGAAAATTTGTATCTATGGTTGGAAACAATTTTGAGAGAACTAAGTAGCAAAAATATTTGTATAGCATATTGTTTGAATGCTACAACAAGTTGGAGAATAGCTGTCTAAGATGAGAATATGTAAAAGATTGTAAATATTACTAGGCTTGAATATAAGATATGATGTATTGAGGTAATTATAAACTAGTTAATTAGCTTTGTTATTGAATATATCATTCTGGTGTGCTTTACCTTTATGGAAGTAATTTTAAATTATAGGATTTAATAAGGTTAGGGAGTATATTTCAAATAGACCAGTATAGAGTGTTTGAGAGCTTGGCATTGATTATCTGCTGAGTTAGACTATTGTATTTAGACATTACAGATTGGGAGTCTATAAAGTTATAAATATCATAGTTTCTAGGTGCAGTACATAGGGCAGATAATATTACAAGCAGTTTAGCTTTAAATAAGCATAGCTATAGAAAATTTGAGTATAGAATGTTTGAAAAATATTATTGTTAGAAACCTGTAACCATCTAATACCCATAGAGCATTAATGATTATTAGTACTAATAACAGAGCCATCTGTATAGAAGGTAAGATTAGTAGAATAGAAGTTGTAATTTGTGAGCAATTGAAGAGAATTAAGAGCAGAACTGTTAGAAAATATAGGAGAGATTTGGAAAACTTGAATTGTGAGGTTTGGTGGTGAAGGAATCTGGATAGTGTTTTTGAATTTGATTGAGTATATAAAGTTAAGTAAATTTGCATTGAAGCTAATAGATTTGTTAAAGTCAAGTCTATCTAAAAATTTGATAGCTTAACTAGTTGGAATCAAGATAGTGCATTTGTTATTAATAAGATTGGAGTTGAGAGAGCAGTTAAAGTATAGTCTTGTAATTATATTGAAAACAGGGTATAATGATGGGTAAGAAAATATGATATTGCTGAGCCTGTGTGTCTAGAGTTAGTAGATTAACAATGAGCTTTGCCAATAATAGTTTGGTAATTAAATAAGGTAATAGCCAGAGTTTGGAATGTTTGTAAAAGCAACTAGTATTATAACTATAATAGTTTGTTAATAAAAGATTAAGTTGAGTAGTAATAACACAGTCATATGTAAAGTTAATAATAGAGGTTTCAAGAAATTTAAAACATAGTGTACATCGATTGCTAATGAAGCCTCTGATCTTGAAAGCACAACTGAAAGTAAGTCAAATTAATTAGTACTATATACAAAAATTTTATAAGATACTAAATTTAAATTTACATAAAGGAATTTTCCTTTAGGAAGTTTGTTATATTTTGGTAAAATATGTTTCTAGTCAAGAAAATAGGAATTATTAGAAGTTGTAATTTAGTTAAGAAATAAGATATAATGATGGCATAATTGTTTTTTAAAGATAGAATATTGGGAATGTAATAACAGGATTAATTCAAGAATAACTGATATTCTTGAATTGTTGAGGGTAAGGTTTGGGCTTACTGTCCAGTTCAAATGTTTAAGTTGTATGATTTTAAAGTTAGTAGTATGCCAGTTAGGACCATTAATTAGAGAGTTGAGATAAGATATAATACTAGTTAAAGACTAGAGATTATTTTGGAGCTGTTGAACTCTAATTTAAGTAGACATTCCAAGAAGAGAGGCAATGTTAAGGCATTTAATAAAGTTGGGGATAATGTGTTGAAATTGAATATCCCAAATATTTTTGATATTATAAATATATAGGTAAAGAGAATGCTAATAGAAATAGTGTGACAAAGTTTTGCTTTATGTTTTACAAGATTAATATGTTGTTTAAAGATTTTTTTACATGTTAATTAGTTTAGAACAATGTTGTGAAATCTATATTTTATAGTAGGGATAATAACTATATTAATAATATATTGAGCTTGGATATCTGTTATTTATTTAAAACTAGCAATCCTAACTAGCTAAAAAGATTCAGAAAGAATAAGTTGAGATTGTTTAGTGTATTTGCTATTAAGAGTAAACTAGCAGCCAAGAAACTTAAAAAGCTGGTAAGCAGGCCAAAGTGAAAGTGTTTTATTGTTAAAGGAGATTAGACAATAGGTATTAGGTTTAGCATTGGATAATAGGATTGATTTAGTTGGAATGGCTTTAATGTTAGCCATGTTATAAAAAGATTTTGCTATAAGCAGATATTGGTTAGTTTTTCTTGGCTAGATGTGATCCAAAGAATATCATCTATATAAGCCAAAACAAAGCAATTAGTTTTAAGTTTGCTAGTAGTAGAGTTTTTAAGATTTGTAGTCCAAGAGATTGAAATTGAGTATCCAAAAAAGGTTGAATGTATATAAGTGATAAGTGGGTCATAGTAGATTTGCCAAAGCAAAGAAGTAACAGTCTCTCCTTGATCAATACTATTTTGAATTTGGTATGAATCTGTCAATCCAAAATTGGTTATAACTTCATTTTGGTGGTTATTAAGTAGGTCTAAAATAATACCATATATTCTTGAAAATAAGCTACCTTTTTTGGGCAAAAAATTACATGAAAATTCCTGAAGTAGCTTATTTTTAGGTACAATTTTGAAAAGTTGATTTTTTATTATTTTTTAAAATTCGAAAGTAGTTTCTATATATAAAAGTCAAAATCCTACTAAGTAAATCAATAAAAGTCACCTAATAGGAGTTGTTCAGAATGCAAAAATACACATATACTAAAAGTTTGAAGCAAATCGAAGACTTTTTTATTAAGATATTTTTGCATTTTACTTTCAAATATAAAATGCAAAAACATCTTAGTAAAAAGTTCTCCGATTTGCTTGACACTTCCAGAATATGTGTATTTTTGCATTTTGAAAAACTTATATTAAGTGATGTTTATCGATTTACATAGTAGAATTTTGACTTTTATATATAGAAACTACTTCTAGATTTTAAAAAATTATCAGGTGTAGCTTATTTTTGGAATAAAAAAGATTCTTATATTCTTCTTCCAAGAAAAGAGGGAGTAGCTTATTTTCGGAGTAGCTTATTTTTGAGAATATATGGTATTAATGATGGATTGGAAAAGAGAGAGATAGTAAAGAGTATGCTGAAAAAGATCAAAATTAACTAAGTTATAAACTTTACTCATATCTTAAAATAATAGCTATAGCTTTTGTAGTTGCAGTTAGCATCTTCAATAAGATTGTTTAACCTTTAAAAACTATATACTTCAAACAGTAGAAAATTTAAATTCTAACAACAATCAATCTTTACAATCTAAACATATTCAATAATTTTTCATCAATACAAATAATATCTCAGAACTTTTTTACAAATACTATTAATTATTTCTGGTATAGTTAGTC
Source organism: Dentiscutata erythropus (assembly GCA_910591965.1). Lineage (NCBI taxonomy): Eukaryota > Fungi > Glomeromycota > Glomeromycetes > Diversisporales > Gigasporaceae > Dentiscutata > Dentiscutata erythropus. Next base: position 444 of record CAJVPY010004962.1, on the reverse strand, counting down.
AACAACTACTTAACCAAGTACATTTTTTTCTTCATAAATATATACAATCTTTCTTTATCAATCTTTCTAATAGTCTTCTTAATTGGTTTATAACTGAAATCTGAACTTCAAAAAATCAAACTCAACATAGTTGAGAACTTGCAAGAAATATACCACTTAAATCAAAATGTATAAAAATACACTTTTCTAGATTAACATTATATCAAAACACTACTACTATTTTTAACAACAATATTGATCAATTTATTCAAAAATTACTTTTCCAAAATTTTACAATCTTCTCATATATTAATTAACTATATAAATTATTTTATAAAATTTTACAAATTTTATATATATTACTTAATTTTATTACTATCATATACCTATTTGACAACTTATTCTTTATTCAATCTTTATTAAGACTTGATATATTCAAAACTAAACTAAATTCTAAAACTTTCC
>CAJVPY010004961.1:0-12000 GCA_910591965.1 Dentiscutata erythropus | reverse complement strand
TAGCCTTGTATTCTTTATATTTAATAAACGACTCTTTGACTATAAACTGTTTAGATATTCCCCCTCTAGGGTAATTCTTACAGGCAAGGTTTATCTCTCTTTCATGTTAATAAGTTATTATTGTTATTGTCTTTCCCCACGAACTGCCTTAGAGAAGGGTATAGTTTCGGAAAGAAAAGAAGCTATACTTACCTCTTGGACACCGCATATACCTACAAAAGGATTCCCTGTGCCGTGTCGTCATTACAGAGTAAATTAAGAAGGCTACCACTCTGTAACACTACTAAATATAGTTAATTCTGATTAAAAACCTATAGCTAATACAAAGATATAAATACTAAAAACTACATATATAAGTTGGATAATTAATAATTGTAAAGGCAAGAAAGAATTTTTGATACAAAAATTGGTAATCTAATACAAATTAATTTGTCTATTTATATTATATTTAGTATTTTTGATATTATTTTAAAAATTTTTTATTGAGTAGATAGAATAATAATTACTAATCATCAAAGATTTGAGTAAAAAGTTTTTATATGTTAATCACTAAACATTCTAGTATTTCTATCTATTATCTGTTTATTTGCTTATCTATAAATATTCAAATATCAAATATATAATCGAATAAAATAAATAAATATATAAATATATAATAGCTAATATTATAGTTGATTTAATAGTTGATCTAATAATTAATACAAAAATAGTATAAGATTAATAGTTAATTATCTAATGTTAATATAACGGGTTTTATGTTTGATATAGTAATTAATAGCAAAGATTTTTATCAATTTTTAATAGCTGCTCTGCCTAGTCTGTTGAGTATAATTTGAATTTGTATAAGAGAAGCACCTACTTGCATTATAAATACAAATTTAAAATTTTAATTATATAATATAGTTGAATATTTGCAATATAGAAGAATACTCTCATTATTCAAATCTAGATTAAAAATTATATATTTTTATATATAACTTTTTTTTACTTAAGTAATCTATTTTTTACATTTAAGTAAAGTTGTTCAAAATAAAATTTTGTATTTATATAGTTTGTCAATTTTTAATTTCTTTAATATTTTATTATTGAATCAAAGTTTTTATTAAAAGAAATAATTTTTTGCCAAAAGTTTTGATCTAATTTTTTATTTAGTTAAATGTTAAAGAAATTAAAAATTAGTAAACTATATAAATGCAAAATTAATTTAAAACAACTTTACTTAAATATAAAAATAGATTACTTAAATAAAAAAAAAGTTATATATATAAAAAATATATAATTTTTGATATTAGTATATATATAACTTATTTTTTTACTAAGACAACCTATTTTGTTACTTAGAAATACTTTGTTTAGCATAAATTTTACATACAGTTCTTCTTTTAAAATTAGTAAATATTTGATTTTAATAGAGTTGTATATTTAAAATTTGCAAATTTTACAAAATTTTAATTTGAAATTTAGAGCATTTTTATTTGCCTTTTCTTGATATATTTGATTGTAAAATTTAATTTTAAATTAATATGTAGATGAAAAACATCACAAAATCAGAGTTTATAGCAAAAAATAATACACCATACAAATTGTATAACTGATAACTAACAGTACTTAAGATTGTATTAAAATTAGGGTTAATTATTAAAATTAGGATTAATTACATTAAATTAAAGTGTAAAAAAATAAAGTTAAAAGAAGAATTTGGAAACACTTAAGTAGAAAAACTATTCAAAACTTGTAAATATTGTAGAAAATAAGCTAAAGAAAAAGAATACAATTCTTCAAAGTACTAACAAACCTACAAGCAAGAAAAGTAATTTTAGAAATAACTAAAGAAATTTAAGAATTTGAAAACCTTCAAGAATCATATTTCTAAATTACCATGGAAGCACCCTCCCAGAAATGAATTGGATATAGAAATAGTGCTTGGCAAAAACTCGATTATCGCATTAAATACAAATTTTTATATAGTTTATATATAAATCTAACAGGAATCTGATCTTACTTTAGACTTTGTGGTAACTAACATGAAGTTTAAAGTCAGATTAGAGTAAACATGGATTTTATAATTGAAGCACAATACTATAAATCGATAGATTCAAAAACTCGATAATTGAGTTTTTGTTTAATTTTGCCAAGCACTATATAGAAATACCCAAGCTGTAATAAATACTCTTCATACCTCAACTTTAAAGAAACCAATACAAATAATATTACTACATATTGTAATTACTGTCAAAAATATAGAAAATCATATAACTACTAGACTAAATAATCCAAAATATCAATCTACTATTAAGAAGATTAGTATGAGCAATAATATTCAAGAAGATAAATAATGTATAAAAAATATTATTATTTATGAGAAAGAATTCTCACAAATCATAATGAAAACATTACTAAGGACTAGGAGGAAAAGAAAACCTAGATGCTAATAAAAAAGCATCAAAGAATGCAATGACTTGAAAAGTAATCAAAGAAGCTAATATTCAACTAGACCAGAAAAGCTAATTAACATATGAGAAGAAACTGCTTTAAGTGAATTAGAATGGACATCCCAAAAAGATTGCCTTATGATAAAAGCAAAATATAAAATAGAATGAACTGTATACATATATGCAGCTAAAGACTAGATAGAATTTGAACAAATGGAACCTGACAAAGCTATTCTCAATATTGTTATCATACCAATTTAGGAAATACCTGTAAAATCTATCTGACCAAGTAAATTGATGTTTAAGCCTGGAAAGTCTTTGATTATCTGGACCGGACTTGTTCTGGTTTGTGGTTCCACAATGCGCATTACCATTCTTAGCATCTTTTCGATCTGTTGACTTTACTTCAACTCAAAAAACTGACCTATCGGATTACTCTAAAATTTAGGTTCACTATCGGGTGATACAAAATAAAATTTACAAAAAATAAAAATTATAGAATAATTAAAGTAATTAGAGCTTAACATAAAACTTTTTTTTGAAAAATTGGGTCAACGAGTTATGCAAAATGAAAAAATTAACTTTGTGTGGCCTAAACTTTAAAACTGTAATCACAACATAGCAAAAACTTCATTAATCATGTAATCAAAGTTGACCAATGAAATTAATCAAATATTCTTGGGGCATATATGAGTTTGTTTAAATCTTCTCGTCTGAATTCAAAATGTTGACATTGACCCGCTAATTAACTTTGAGCAGCCTAAAAAGAATTGACGAGATCAGGAGGTCCAAAACACGTTAACTTTAAACGGGCTTAGCATGTAAACAATGCAAGTCAATAAACTTTGTCCGTGTTTATTTATTGTGTTTGTTTAAATTAACCCTCTTTTCCCACGTCTTGGCCTAAAATATTGACATTAACCTAATAACAGCCTTATATTAATCTCATAAATAATGTATTATTTGACATATGTGAATTTCTCAATAAATAAAGGGCTTGTTGCCCATTGCAATGATGGATTCCAACTGTGAAATTCCAAAAATACATTGTCCCTATAATTCTTTTCCCAATAATCAACTAAGGTCCATAGTAGAATCGTCATTTTCCATCTGATAATCATGCATACGTGATTGTTGCACTTACCCCCAAGGTGTTGACAACCGAGTCTTGCTTTATCTATTTGCAAAATATAAATGTCACTTTCAATAGATTGCCTTTATTTGTGGTTTGTTCGGTTGGATTAGTGTATTCCAGGTGAACCATTTTTCCCGCATAACTCAAGTTATTTCATAGACTCATATTCTTGGTTTTGGTGGCAGTATCGTGCAGCTATCTTATTAGATAACACAATATTACAAAGCATATAAATCATTTTTTAATTTTGGTACTTGACTAACTTGGTGACTTGGTAAACACTATAGATGCTGGTGAAATTAATTTCACCAATTTTACCAATTCACCACCAATTCACCAATAGTGGTAAAATTATTCCACCACACTTTACAATATTTCACCAGCATCTATAGTAACTACTCAATTTGCTTAAATTTTTTTTTAGATTTATTATTCTGAGATCGATGCATTTTATAAAATATTAATAACAGGAACTAATTTAAATATATAAATTTTCGGAAAAATCATACATTTATTGGTATATAAACATACATAGACGTAATGTAAATTATTAAGAGAAGAGCCATTGGCATATGAATTAGCATGAATAATACAGCACTTAGCATATACTAAATAATAATCTCCTATATAATTTTTTTTAGTTGAATAAAAAAAAGAATTTATTATGTGTTAATGTTATGTATAGTAAAATAAAGAGTTAGATTTAAAACTCTTTAAATCACAAATAAATAATAAATTTGTACTAAAAAAATGGGGTTGAGTCAATAGAAATCAAGCAAATATTTTTTAATAAGTTTTTTTTAAAACTTTAAACAAGGATAACTTAACAAAAACTTAATCAAATTTAATAATTTTTTTAAATTAATTCTACAAGTTTGTATAAATTATTTTATTAAGTTTTTGTTAAGTTATACTTATTTAAAGTTATGAAAAAGTTTTATTATAAAAAATTTGCTTGATTTCTATTGACTCACCCCTAAATCATGAAATGAATATCACTTTTTCATCAGGAAATCCTAGCTTTCCTAGGCTTATTCTGATGCTATCCATCATAGGTTGAGGTCCACAAACCATGACCCTTAATTCCTGTGAATCATCTTTTGTCAAAAGATTTATATATTCTTGTCTCTCATGCATTTTCAACAATACACTTGTTGGTGGTCGTGTATTTGTTCCTCTATTTGATATAATAGAATGCCCTCGAGTTAATGAAGTATCTCCAAATTCTTCATCATCAGATGTATCTTCAAAATCAATTTCACTCGTGTAGTTATTCCGATAGGATGTGGGTGACCGTGAAATGTTTGAAATTTCCGGCGGTTGTTCAATTTTGTAATTATTACTCATCCAATGGTACAATACATTGTCATCAATATGTCCCACATAGCCATCCCATGATGGTGGTGCTTTTGTCAGAACAAAATCTATTGTTAATTTTTCATCACTCTGTTCTTGAAGATACAAAAGGTAGTTATAACTGATAATATCTTCAATTGAATTATTTGAAAATAGTAGATGAATTTTAAATTCAGCACTTAATTCTTCTGCTTGATCCAGGTGATATTGGATCTACACAAAATTAATTAAATTATTAAAGACAAAAATTTTTTATAGAAATAGGTAAATTAAAAAAAGCTTACCAATTGAAGTCCAGGTGTTATGCCTAAATTTATATAGAATATAAACAACGTTAAAATATAAAAGAAGCCCAATAAAAACGGTTGAAATTAAAAAATGTTTAAATTGATAATCTACCTGTACCCCCGCAGATAAGGAATAGACAATCCCAACATTTATCATCTCTTCTATGATTCATTAAAAGTCTTGGTTGTGTTGGAGAATCTTTTTCGCTTTCACTTTCTGTTGCTGTTGCAGGTCGTAACCTACTGTTAACAACCGAAAATGTTTGTGTACCATGACGTGTAGACGATCTATATCGTAAACCTGTTGGTTCAAAGTTTGGAATGATAGATGAAGTCGGTACAATTCGGTCAGAAACATCAAATGGCCTTCGAACAGCGATCTCAAAATTTTTGAGTTGCCTATGCTACATATTAAAATAATAATAATTACAATATAAAAATAAATAAATAAGGATATAAGAAGTTAACAGCAACATAGAACTATAGAATAACAATTTTACCAAATGTTGGGACATAACACCATCTTTATAAATCTTTACAATAATTGAAAAGGTATTTTCGTTGGGTCCTTTAAGTGCTGTATATTGTCGAACAATAGTTGTCTTGTTTGAATAGCTCATAACTTCAATATAATCACCGGGTAAAATTTTTGGTAATTTATCAAATGGATGAATGATTTGGAAAGTAAATTTTTTAACAGGATTTTCGGTATCATATCTTGTAACTTCTTCGACATTTATAAGAATGTATCTTCTAAATACAATTGCAGGAATTTTTGGTACTTCAATTGTTTTATTTGTATATGGAATTATTCCATCAATAATTGGGTTCTCAAACTTTTCATGCTCATAATCAATAATGCGCCCTATTAAAAAAAAATTTTGCAAATTAATTTTTGCAGTATCTCAAAATTTTTAAATAATATCTAGAAATATATTTAAAAGTTTTGCTTCTTACCTACGATCATAGTTGCTAATCTAGAAGTTGCAAATTTAGAATGTCTGTGCATTGCAACTCGAGTGTTTTTAAAGGTTACACAATTAATCATATCAATTGTCATTGCAGCTGATTTTGGAACATAAGAAGCAATTTTCTTACGCTTCAATGGAATGTTACCATCTTGTAATGAAGCTTCTGTAGGTAATGCATTTAAAAGTTTATCCTCTTTATCAAAGGTTTTGGTAATGGACATTTGTACATTTGGATCAAAAAAGAAATCGTTGGTAATATCTGTTCCAATCTTTAAAGAATTTAATTAATAAGTTAAATAGATTATTATATGAATAATTTATAAAACCTAAGATTGAAAAAACAATTTAATACCACTCTGCGTAAAATTCTTTGTCCACCAGGATGAACCCTTATCCATTTATTAATATCAAATACTAATCCTTCTGCCACGACAAGGCATGCTCCAGTAAAAATTTTTTCATTAAATTCCTATAATATATATAAATTACAATAGGAAATAATATTTTTATTTAATTGAGAACATACATTAAATATGTTACTTACTTCCCATGTATGAGTAGGGAGTAATGCATAAATTTTTTCAGGAATTCTACTGTGAAGTCGTGTATTGGCCATAAGAATTGTAGATTTTTAATCTTGTAATAAAATTCACTGGCGAAGAAGGCTATGGCCAAAAAGACTACAAATTACAAAATTATCGATAGCACAAAAAATTTTATATGGATTATTTTCATAACTTAAATATATAATCAATATAGTTTTTTTAAAAAAATAACTCACCAAACCAAGCCAAGTAAAGAGAGGTCACTACAGTTACATCAACATTATAATTTTGTCCGAATTGAACCATTCCAAGGTACACATTAACCCTATTTTAAATTTATAAGGTTTGAATATATAGTTAGAATATTTTTTAAAACATAAGAATTAAAGAATTATAATAATTTTCATACAATGCAAAGGCCATAACTGCCGCTCCCATATAAAAATGCATATATTTTAACCAGCGTACTATCCCGGTTACTGAAAATTTTATATGTAAATATATGATTAAATAGATTTATGAAGGATATTAAATTTCAACTATATTTACTTACCTGCAGATTCAACATAAGCCAATCCAAACATTGCCTATAATCCAAGTCCAACTTGAACAACTAAAATTGTATAAACCGTGGTACCAAGTCTAAATACAATTTAAAAAGATTAAAATTGTAAACATAATTTTACTGTACGTATATTCGAGGCTAAGTCTAACTGTTTATATAATCACATGAAACAATACGTACATTCCATGAGGAACTCTAAATTGGATTGTAACTGAAGACATCGCTACAGCTCCAAATATTCCAACACAAATAGCGCCAAGAATTTGAAGGTTACGATGCTGCGAATAATTAATAATAAAAAGAATACTTAAGTGAGCTTGATAAGCCATATTTTTTCTGAATATATACTAAAAAGCATACCTTAAACATGTATGTATCCCTATGTCTCATATACCTAACAATCCATATTGATACTAAGTTGGTTGTAGAAAAAAACACAATATTTACAATATTTAAATTATTATTTTATGTTAAATCACATAAAAATAATTATCAGAAACTATTTGATGAAATACCCGGGAATAAGACACTATTAAAAATAAAATGTAAATGTAAGAATTTATAAATGACTATTAATAATCTAAAAGTCGAATAACTATAACACAATTCACGTACCACCAAATTAAAAACATTCCAATTCCGTGGGTCAATTGCATATCTCTACTATTAACAACATTAGTACCAACAGAAGTTTGCCTGTAATGAAATTGACTAGCATGAGACCTCTATTTCCACCATGGTAATTTAATTGATAGCTGTTAGGATTAAAGGCAAAGATTGCTATAGAGGAATTTCATAATAAGGTGTCTCATTTTCTCAAAAAAATAACGCGTAATATAAAAAACTAAAATAACGTACTTTTTATCGAGGAAGCAGTAATTGGTTTTCGATTAGGTGCACTAAGGGGACGTTTAAATTCCACTTGAGTGAATCCGTCTGTAATTATAATAGTAAGAAATTTAGCACTATCGTCTTTAGTAGGACGTTGGTAACCAGTAGATTTGTAAACTCCAACGTATATGCCTGATGAATCTGTTGAATTAACTGATATGATTGTCATATCAGCGTTCTATGAACAAATATATTTATTGACTTTTTATTAATACAAGTCGCAATAGTTTGGATGAAATTAAATAAACCATATTTTTAAAATATACCGTCATGCCATTATCTGTAGGGTTGAAACCAATACCACACCAGCCATTCGAACTTTGTAATGTTATTAAAAAATAAATATCAGAACCATCAATTCTCCATTGAGCTTGATATGTATTGGAAAACTTTAAGACATTAAACTGAGGATAAGAATTATCGGTGGTGGTGACATTTGGAATAGCGGCAGGTTGAACTATCCATATATTTGATGGCAAATTTGCAGTGGCTGGTATATTCCGACTAATCACCATTGCTAATGTTGTATTATGAATTAAATTTATTTCATCTTGAGTAAATCCAGCTTCCGGAGATTCATACCTATCATTGGTATTAATAATATGATTTTTAAATTATAAATTTTTGAACAATTAACATTAATTTAACAATTATTTAACAATTAGTTAACAATTATTTGACAATTAGTTAACAATTAATTAACAATTAATTTAACAATTAATTAACAATTAATTTAACAATTAATTTAACAATTAATTAACAATTAATTTAACAATTAATTAATAATTAATTTAACAATTAATTAATAATTAATTTAACAATTTATTTAAAAAATTAATTTAACAATAAATTAACAATTAATTTACTAACCAAAATCTATCAAAATCACGTATCTTAGTAAACTGTATATTAATAAAGTTTACATGATTATTCAATGTATAATACAATGTTCGTCTCAATACAGCAATACAGTATAAAATTTATTCAAATCACCTGATCCGAATAGCTAGCAAAAAATAATGGGCCAAGATTTGATCATTAACATGATCCTCAGCAAGACCTCCTGGAAAAACTTCAACTAGATTAACATAACCATATGTATCTTGTAAGCGTTGTTGAGTAACTGGATCTGACGAAATATCAGACCAATTTTTAGCTCGACATAAGTTGAAGACTTCTCTAGCATCGTTATATAATAGGATCCCGTGATCGCGAGCTCTAAAAATATCGAAACTAATATCGAAAATACCAATTAATTTTTATATATTTGCAACCAATTCAAATTCATTAAATTAAAGTTTTTGATTATTCACCTTGCTACATCAATGAGTTCAGATCGGTACATGAAATTTCTCATTTGATCACAAATAAATATATCAACTTCATCTTGCCTATAAATATAATGAATAAGTAATTAATAAATGGTTCAAGATAGTGTCAAATTTATTTATAACAACAAACAGAATATGTGAAATTACACATCAAGAGCAATCGAAGACGCAAGCAACGGAACACCATAAGTCTCACTATAAAATATATAATATTAAGAGTTTAAAAATTCAACATAAAAGAATAGTATGTGTATTTACAGTAAGTAAGGTTCTTGAAGCTGGTTTAATTTCAGAGTAGTGGTCACGTAACCATTATTATCGACAATACAGTACTCATCACTTTATAGTAAAATAGAGAATATATAAATATTTATAATTCTGTAAATTGAGAGAATTGCTAAAATGATAATTACCTAACTTCACTATGACCGTATCGCATTGACGTCTAAGTTTAATAACATTAAACAATCATTTAAATTATACATTCATAATAAATAAATTTTTATTACTCTTTACATTGAAAAACTCTTACTGTGACAAAGAATGTCGCATTATAGCCCGTATAAGTTGGGAGCGGAGTACCCAAGAGAATACCAACTGAACCGACACAAGGTAGGTAAAATGTTAAGAGGGTTTACTGAAAAAAAAAACATTTATAATTTAATTGATACTTGCCATATTCATAAAAAGTTATCTTTTGTATAATTGCAATAACCCATTTTCGTGCCTCTTAAAGTATGTTTCATCGTCCCAATTGGCATGATTAATTGCATATAATTCGGTTGTGCTCACGTAAGAAAACAGTGTATAACATATCTATAAGTAAATATATTATTTATATATTTAAAAAATATCTAAAATAATATAAAATTTAATAAATTTTATAAGATAAATTTTACTTACCAGAAAAAGCATTTCTACTTTCGTTTGGAGTATATCTGTTTATTATTTTAATAATTATTTTTTTCGATTAATAATTGATTATTTCATAACAATTAATTATTTTTTCAATTTTTACTATACCCCAAAATATAATCGAAGCCGGCTTGATCCTATATTTTTAAATCTTTTATTAAAACATTATTTCTTACAATATCGGCACATTTTAAGAAAAAAACGGCCTACTCGTGGTGGATAACCAAAGGCGTAATCATCTGATATTCCGCTTGTGTTAAGTTTCATTTTTCCTTTGTTTCCGTAATCACGAATCATTTGAAGTTTCCAATCCTCAACTTCATAAATGTGCGACGCATCAAGAAAAGGTGTGCCTTGATTTCTTCCTATATAATCCGATGAACGATTGATTGCTAGACTTGGCTATATGGTAATATTGAGATAAATCATGTGTAAATTGGATTTAATCATTATTTGTTATTAGGGCTCTGACATTTATTACGTAATATTTTAGGGGGTGGGGGTTGAGCATGTACTATATCAATATCTTACGTTACACAAAGAAATTATATGATTTCTAAATTGGCCAATAATATAGATCTTACGTGGGGGAGGGGGGTAGCCCTTATAGTAAATGGATATTACGTAATAAATGTCAGTGCCCTTAACAGAATTTTCAATTAATATCTTAATTGGATTAATTGTAAGATTTGGACCCTGATAATAATTATTCTGTGATTGATAATTATTATCATCTGCAGGAATATATATTGACTCATTTGGACCTATATCAGGTTTCAATGCATTGCTAACCTAATTAATAATAAATCAAAATTAATTTTCTATTATATATATTAAAAACAATAATTTAGAAAAAAAAGTAATATGAACTGACATCCATCTTAATAAATGCACCCCTAAAGGTATCATTTATTGTTAATATTTATGAAGAACAAAATAAATTTCATTCTGATGTTAGACTCACCAAAAGGTAACCTGAGTTTAAAGAATAGTTTTTAATATAAAAATATATACTTAATTGATAAAAGATTTTTTTTAAGGTTTACTATATGAGAAACTCTTCTTTTCGATTTAAAATGGTTCAAGAGTGTCAAATTATAAGAATCTTGAGGTTTCAATTGGAAAGAATGAATCTTGTTGCTAACACATCTAGGCAATGGAAAATTGCTAGGTTGTAGGGTATCGATACAGGTTATATTTGTAGTAGGAACAGGAGTAGATATCATGGCAAACGTTGAATTATTAGCATAATAGTATTGTTTCATTTTATCACGCACAAATGACATATTTGCCGCTCCTGTGTTATTCTTATCATTATTAGTCCCATTGAGAGATCTATATTCACCCAGTGCTACATTTTTGAGAGCATAAATGTAAATTAATGCGAGAGTTAACTTTAGTGCTCCGAACGGGTCGGGTCGGGTTGAAAATTTTCGGGTTAGAGCTTCAACCCGAACCGAACCCGACCCGAAATTTTAGGGTTAATATATTAAATTTTTTTTTAAAAATGAATTCAAATAGCCTTTTTTGCTCTTAAACGTTTAATAATTCATGTAACGATGATCATCGAAG
>CAJVPY010004960.1:0-12000 GCA_910591965.1 Dentiscutata erythropus | reverse complement strand
CTCGGGTCTTCGTCACGTTTTTGGGCCTCGTGACGTCGATTTTGACGCAGCGGGTTTTGGTGGGTTTGCCGGTAACACTAGTCATTTGTCATTTGGGTCATTTCAGGTCATTTACCATCACTGCTCCAGGGTGATTTGGTGTATACTCTGGCAGAGTATTTCTTAACACCATGCCACACTATAGTATTCTATTATAGTATACTTCGGAGTGTAACCCAGAGTATAATCCGGAGTATAACTCGGAGTACTGTTATAATTTACAATAAGAGGAAAAATATATTATACTGGCATTCTTACGGACGTGCAGTAGTCTACAAACCTACAAACAAAAAGAAATTGATAAGAAGAAATAGTATATTTCAATTATCTTAATCAATAAATAATCATTGGGTGATATAGAATTAACTTATTTCGAAAATAAGTGGGAATTTAAAACCTTATTTCTGTTTTGAAATTCAAAACCAGCAAAAGAAATAGGAGCAATTTTTTAACAATATATTATAAACATAAAATATATATATAATTTATAGATCACTTTATTTCAGTATTCCGAAACAAAATAAACAAATATGTCATTCATTTTATTCGCAATCAGGAATCTGTCAATAATGACTTGGATCAAATAATTCATGTAAGTCCAAAAATTTTATAATGAAATTGATATGACTAATTAATAGTTGATACAGTATTCAAATATTCGCAAAAAAAAAATCGGGATTTGGGCTTGAGTTCAACTTATGAACTCAGCTCCTGAAAAATTAGATTATAGTATAAATTGATCAGACTTCAAGGGGCTGAGTCCGTTAAGTTATAAACTCGGTTTTCTCTTAATGTCAGGATGTTGCACACATGTTTATGTTCATGTGCTTGTATAAGCGAGCTAATCAGAATGCTTTTAACGCAGGCAGGACGTAGTGTGGATATAATACTAGTATAATACTCTAGAGTATATCCACTTTATATTAATAGTATTACCCGAAGTATTTACTCCTATCAATAATATCTTAATAATCCGGGGTGGTGTTATGTATAAACCACACCGGTATGGAGTAGGTTATACTCCACAGATATTCCAGAGTATCTTACCCCATTAACCCTATCAGAGGCAGATCTCCGAAGAATTGAAGAGGTTAACATAATTTTTGTATCACTTGATAATAGAATTAAGGATTCTTCGCTATGTTATAAAAAAAGTTAACTTTTGAAAAAGATAATCGATACGTACTAATTTTGATAGTTTCGATCGACAGCTAACAGCGGAAATTTACCCAAATTGGCATATTTAAGGTCCTCCAAATAGCGATAGGCTTACTCAATATTCCAATTGTATGATACCGGCTCATTAGAGTAGGACACTAACTATATTTAATCGAATAGTTAATCGACTAGACATAATAGTCAACTGGACCGACTCCAATCCAAATTATACTAAATATTCTATTTATAATTTTTAGAAGTGTAAATTTTTATCATTTATTTTATGATCTTTTACACAAATCTAAATATCATGTAAAATGCATTCACACTGCCTTTTTGTCAACTAAAATTACTTGGGGTTTTTCATTTATTCAATGTTTAATAAACTGAATGTTAGGCCCTTCGTTAAATGATGGATTTGATTTATAGCTGTTCCCAGAAATATGTAAGCCATTACATGACTTCTGATTTCTTTGATTCTGCGAATATGAGAAATCATGAAAATCAAGGAAATTGCGTAATTTCCGTGATATAATGGTTTACACTTGCTTAAACTTTTGAAAACAACTGTAACTTAATTTTATAATATCTTCTTTGACACTCAAATTCATTAAATTCGTATAAAAGTGGCTTTTGAATTCTTACAAAGTGACTTTCAAATTCGTACTACAAAAGGACATTAATAAAAAAAGTTTAACAAACTCATAATATCTCATTCTTGTATCAGATCATCACCACTTTGTTTATACCATCGTGATCTAATGAGCTTGTGTACATAGCATTACCTGAAAAAAAATGGTGACAAACAATTCTGCAATTACAATTGTCAAAACAATAACATAAATGACTTCCATCATTTAAGAGTATTAAAAAATGCTGCACTTCATTTGATATGACTTATTGAACTCCCCATATTTCTATAATCTTGCTTGTATCAACCAAATTAAGCCTTAACTTGGCAAATAATATATATATATATTTTTTGAACATTCAGCAGTTATGTCACAATTTTATTAGGCTTTGTACTAATTAATCTAAACTAGTAAAATTTTACAAATGGAATTACTGGATAAGTGATAAACTCTAAGCAAGTCAGCAAGATAGAGTATAAGAACTATCTCTAAATGACAAGTGTCCCCATCAGGCGACTTTAAGTATATCTAAATTACAAATTGTGACTAACCCAGTTACCCCAATTGGTATCTATGTTCAACCTGCTATAGCAAGATTTTTCTCCTTCTGGGTCCCTCCTGCAATTGGATATGACTCAGCTCTCAACAGTGGACCTTGTTGCCTATCATAACTACCTCCTCTTCTTTCAGACTTCTTCCATCTAAGCCTAACAAAATTATTAAACCCTTATACATGTATAAAAGTAAAAAAATAAAGTCATGTTTATGAAAGACATAAACATTTTAGAAAAAAAACACCTCATGGTGATAAAAAAACAAAAACTAAACTAAAATTCCTAAAAGTAATCTAATATAAATGAACAAAGATAATAAAAGCAAAAAAAAAGAAAGTAGTCATGATACACTATTATAGCCCATGCCAGGCATAAGAATAAAAATTTGCAACTAATTACTATATCTCGATTATAAAACCTTTGGTTTAGCTTTGGAACTCGGGTATCTCCTAAATGGGGTGATGATCTCTTTCTTGTATCATAGCACTATGTTGATAAACAAAACAAATATGTGGTTGTATTCTACTAAGTTCGTCCAAATTAGGTGTAAACAATGCTTATTTTTTGGAGGGGTGAGCTAAAATACCTACTTTTTTGTCAAAATTTTTGGTGAAAACGACAAAAAGTGAAAAACACAAAAGAGATCACTAGCATGTATTCAAATGAGTGTAAATTCTAAAGACATCAACAGGTGTTCCATAAGTTTGCACAGTACTCAATTTTTTTAGTGAGTAATAAACTCTGGGCTTGTTAGCAAATAGCATATGAGAACTATCTCTAACAGACTAAGAGATATAATAAATATACTTTTTTTTTGTTTCAATAGTAGCTATTTTATTATGTCTGAATAGTTAAGTTATTACATAGTAAAACAGTAATCTAGTATATATATTTTTATATATCTCAGGTCCCTTTTTCCCTGCAGTGTTACAGTTTCTATATATATTAATCATATAATAATTATATTTTTGTTCTTTCTGCTAACTCTCTTGTAACTTTATTACTAATAATATCAGTCACACGATTTGTCACATGTAAATTTTTTTTTTTTTTTTTTTAAAGGTGAGGCCTTGCTTGTATCTTTATTAAGTAATTTATATAAGCAGTTACATAGAAGCTATATAAAAACTAGATTTGTATATTAACAAATATTTATAAACTACATGCAAGAATAAGAGCTTAGACTAGAAGTATAAACTAATTATCTGCGGCCTAAACCTACTAGAGTGGTCAAGGCTCACCTAGATTTTAATAGTTAGTATAAAGTTTGTAGAAGTACTATGTTGTATCCACGTTGTGGACCACTGATTAAATTTTTGTTGTGCTTGTTCTTTGGTAGAGCAGTTGTTATTCTCGTTGTGCTGTTGATCTGGTAATCCGCAAGAGTAGCTGTAAGTAGGTTTTTTTCAAGGTGTGAGAGGTTGTTATTTGTCTGGCTGAACTACCTTTATTGTGAGTGGATATTATATTTTGTTTTTTCCACTTTGCAAATCTTTTGCAATAGGGTTTCCAAATCTGTTCGTAGACTTCAGTGGATATGTGTAATAGTATTTGAGTCATAGTATTAGCAGCTTTTTTGTACTGTAAATCTAGAGTTTGAAGTAATTGTAGTAAATGGGTTAAGATAAAGCCTTTAATAGTAATAGATAGTGGGTATAGGGGTAGAGTAGATGAGGGGGAGTGTTTAAAGAAGAGATGAGATTCGATTAGGTCTATTATGGCTCTGTGTTGTATTGGTGTCAAGTCACCTAAGCATTTTGTAATTATTGCACTAATAGAGTTATGTATGATTTGATTAAGGGTCTGTGGACTATAGCAAGTAAGCCAGTGGGTTGGTGAGTCTAGAGAATTACAAGCAAAGCAAGTAGCAGCTTAAAAGATACCAGGTGTAATTGAGTAGAAGTGGAAATGTGTTGGCAGGTCATTGAGCATGTTTTTAATCCTGAATGCTTTTATGCAGCTTAGCTTAGGAGATGTAATAGTGGATGTAGTCTTTTGGTTATTATTCAAGTAACGCCACGTAGAGTTCCAGTCGATTTATTGGGTATAGTTCTCCCATTCTGTATTACATTTTTGTGAGGACCATAATGCAACTATATATGCTCTGCAAATTTCTTTGGTGAATTGCCTTGCTGGTTTTTCGATATATTGATCTTTCTATTGAATAACAAAGCTTGGGTTGTGTATATTGGTATGGTTGAATTGGAGAATACCAGTTGTGGGCTGTTGGTGCTTTTTGGCTAGAAGGTCTGCCATATTGTTAAAAGGATCATTTGAATGTGCCTAAACTTTGTAAAAAGTGAGCTGGATGTTAAAGGCCTTAATGGCATTAAGCAAAGTGTGCCAAATTGGCCAGTAGTTGAACTTGAAGTACTTGGAAGATTTGGTGGAAGTGCTGAGCAGCTTCTCGTATTTAGCAATAATCGATTGAGAGTCAGTATATATGTTAACTATTGCATTGTGAGGTAATATTGAAATAGCAGAAAGGATTGCAATAAGCTCAGCTTTGTATGAAGAGAGCCAACAGGAGATCTTGGCAGAGAAGCAATTAATTGTTTCATTGTTGTGTATTTGTACCCAACCTATTCTCATTGAGCAGTTGCTGGTGCCTATATTTGATATAGAGCCATCTGTATAGAAGGTGAATGTTTGCATATTACTATTGTTAAGAGAGTATTAGACTAATGTCTGGCAAGTTTCACTATTATGAAAGATTACTGAGGCTAAGGAGTCTATAATGTTGATATTAGATAGAGGAGGGATCTTTATAGGATATTTGATTGCTGTAGAATATATGAGGTCTATGTAGTTGGCATTTAATTTAACCTGCTTGTTTGCTATTTTTCTGCCTAAAAATTGAGTAGATAGTGTATTAGAAACCTCAATAGTGCAGAGGTTTGCTAGCCTGTTTGAGTTAAGATTGCAACCTGGACATAGGTTACATATAATAAGTGCTAGGGGGTATGGTAAATAGTGGTGTATATTAATATTGTGTTGCCAGTGTGTAATAAAGATAGTGTTGGTTTGCTTGAACTTTTTTCTAATTTGGCTGATGATAATATCATTGTGCTGGTAGGTGAGTAACCATGGTTTTAGTCTTTTGGGAATAGTATGAGGCTGATAGACAAAAGGGTTTGTGCCTGTTGGTTGATATTGTGAGAGTATAGTGCGGTATTGGTGGTTACTTAATATGGTGTTCTCTAGGAAGAAGAACTAGTATGGCTTTTTCCCTTTAGGAAGGTATAATAGTCTGGGGAAAATGTGTTGCCATTCTAACAGATATTCATTATCTGCAGAGCAGAGTTGTTCAAGAAAAAGGATGCGCTTGTTTCGAAGTTGTTGCTTGAATACTTTATACTTGCTGTTTTTGGTAAGTATAGGCTCGAGTAGTGTATTGCTGTCCTGAATTGTCTGGGGCCAGGCCAGGTTGGCATTAGTAGTCATGCTAATGCCAGCCTGTTGTAGTAGTAGGATTAGCTTGTATATAGTTGTATGTCTATTAGGTCCCTCAATAATAGGCCAAGAGTGTTGAAGTATGCTGATAGTTGACCACAGGTTGTTTTGCAATTGTTGAATCCTGATGCGGGTAGTAGTGCCAAGTGTGGAGTTATTATTAATTCTGAGAAGAAAGTTGTTAGTATGGTGATGAAGCTGGATATCCCAGATGTTGTGGATATTATAAATATTGTGGTTGAGCATTGTGCTATTTGGAGTAGATTGAGACAAGTGGGCTTTGTGTTTGGCAATTGTAAGATATTTGCTGAGGATCTTGAGGCACATGGATTGTGAAATGACAATGTTGTGAATTCTATATTCCACTGTTGGGATTATAACTGTATTAATAACATAAGTTATTTGTTTGTCAGTTATCTTTTTTGTATTAGCAGTATATACTAGATTAAGAGCCTCTTCTTGAATAAGTTTGATTTGTTTAAAGTGTCTATTGTTAAGTGTGAACTAGCATCCAAGAAATTTGAATGGCTGGTTAGAGGGAGTGGATACGAGGTTTGTTTGTAAAAAGGAGATGTTTGTTGTTTTTTGGTTAGACAGAAAAATAGACTTTGTGGGGTTAATCTGGATATTGGCCATTTTATAAAATTATGTAGCTGTTTGTATAGTTTTTTCAAGGTCCTCTTTGGATTGGGCTATCCAGAGAGTGTCATCTATATAGACCAGGACTGATATAGTGTATTGTAGCCACTTAGTAGAGGATATAGTAAGGCTGTGTTGCCAGGATGTATGCATAGTATAGCCAGGTAAGTGTAGTGAAATTTTTGTAATAAGTGGGTCATAGTAGATTCTCCAAAAGAGTGGGGTAATAGTTTCTCCTTGGTCAATTCCATTTTGAACTGCGTAATAGTTAGTAAGCCCCAGGTTGGTAATAGCTCTGTTTGAGTGATCTGTAAGAAGGTTGGTGAGGATATTAATAAGTGGCTGTGGCATACAGATTCTGTGTAGTGCTTTTTGGAATAGGTTAAAGTTAACTGAGTCATAGGCCTTGCTTATGTCTTGTGAGAGAATCCATAGTTGTTTAGAACTGCATGTAGCATCCTCTATAATGTTGTTAAGAATATATATTGGGATAGATGTAGAGTTGCCAGGTAGTGCTACATATTTAAAGGGGGATAAAATTTCATTTTTGGATAAAATACTATTAAGATGATTAGTAAGAAGCTTAGTGTAGAGTTTTTTAATATGTTCAATAAGGCTTATAGATCTAGTGTTTGAGAGGTTGCCGTCAAAGATTAGTTTTTTTGGAAATTGGATAAATTCTCTCCTCTTTCCATTGCTTAGGAATTGTTTGAATAGTAAGACACCGGTTGAGAAGAGCTGTCATTGCCTTTATAAAATTAGGTCCTGCATGTTTTAATATTTTATAACTTATGCCTAAGGGTCCACAAGCTTTGTTGTTAGGTAGTTGGCTAAGGGTAGAGAGTATTTCCTCTTGTGAGAAGTCAGCAAGTGCTTCGGAGTAGCAGTTAAAGTGGATGTTTGGTTTTGGGTTATATTCTGTTTGCCAGTCAGAGTCAAATATGGTTTGGTTAATTGGGTGAAGAGCTGTCCAGTCACAAAAGTGTTGTTGAATATGTGCTTTGATAGCTATGGGGTCTGTGATTATCTCCTGGTTAAGCTTGATGTTGTCAAACCTAACAGGATCTTTGTAACGGTTTAGAATACTATTTAGCATTGATGTAGGGCTAGTTTGTAGCTTAGAACATCTTTTTGCAATTGCTTCTGTGATTTGCTAATGTGTTTGTCGAATATTTTCCAAGTTACATGTATGATACAGCTTTTTCCATTCTGAGTTAGCTTCTGTTATCCAGTCTGTAATAGATTAAATCATAGGTGTGAGTAGGGGAATTTCTAGTTGGTGCAGTTCATTAAGCTGAGTTATAGAGGTGTTAAGATAGGTTGGAGTTTGGAGACTAAACTTGATAGATTTTTTGACTATTCTTATAATATTGCCAAGCTTCTTAAAACTATAGTGCAACTGGGTAGCCTTGGGTGAAAAAGTATGGTGGAAGTTGCGGACTGCAAATTTTTTACTAGGGATATGTTGGAGTGCAGCCATAATTAAACTAGTCTGAATTTTGTGCCAGGTTGTCTCGAGTGACTCTGGAGTTGAGGATGTTAGAGGTGTGTGGTGTTGCAAGAGATTGGATATAACTTGGTTTGCAAAGTTTCCCATTTGGCTGCATCTATTATTTTGTAATTAAAAACTCTTTTTCGAGTACGTGTTTTGTGTTTTTGTTGTCCTGTTGTAGTATAAGGAAAGAGCCAGCAAGAAATTAGAATTTTATGATCACTTAGTGTACTTGTGTTGGAATTATCAGTTTCATATTCTGTGAGGTATTGAAGTATTGGCTGGTATGCCCAGATATAGTCAATTTCACTACTAAGGTTGGCTCTGTGCTAGGTACAGGCTGATTTGTTAGAGTGTGAAGCCAGATTGTACATGTTGTTGTATGCTAAGTATTGCAGGAGTTTGAATTTAATTGATTGCGAGTGGATGTTCTCTGTAGAGGCGTTAAAGTCTCCCAGAGTAACTGAAAGGATCTTTTGTGTCTGAGCTTGCTGCAGCCATTGGATTACAGTGTTTTGAACTTGTAGTCGAAGCTGTGCATCATTACTAGAAAGGTAGAGAGAGATGATGCGGAATTTGAAGTCATGCTTGAAAAAGAGATCAATTGCAATAGCATGTCCTGCTACTATACTTATATTGTGAATGTGTAGCGCTAGGTTGTTTCGGATCATAATTGCAGTTCCTGCTCGGGAGCTATCTGTGCATGACCTAGAGGTTGGAACCAGTTTTAAATATTCGAGTTTATCACATCAAAATTCGAGTTTATAACACCAAAATTCGAGTTTATCACAACAATTATTAATAATTCATGTGATAAACTTGAATTTTGGTGTGATAAACTCGAATTTTGATGTAATAAACTCAAATATTTAAAACCAGTTCCAACCTCTAGCATGACCACAAGTAAGTATAATATTGGGTTTTGTTTCATTTGTATCGGATTGTTTCATTTGAAAGTTTGGTTTCTGTGATGCTAATAATATCAAGGTTGTGTTGTAGGCAGTAGTGTTTCCAGATTTCTTTTTTGGTATTGTTATTAAATCCTTGTACATTGTGTGTGCAAATAGAAAGTATTAGAGCGTGAAGAGGTGTGGGGTTTATATTAATACTCATTAAATTAGTTTGTATCCATCGGTGCAGAGTTGCCTGGTGGAGTGGAGTTGGTAGTTGTATCTGTTGATTCTACGTTGTCTGGTGGTGCAAGAGTAGAGGGTTCGAGTGTATTGACATAATCAGCCATTTGAGAAATAGCACTAGCTAGAGATTGGACAGTGCTGGGTGATATAGGTTGGTTTGTATTGTTGAAAATAGTCCAGCTTGGTTTTGGAAGAGGTGGAAGTTTGAGAATAATATCAGGAATTGTTTTAATAGTAAAGTGTTGCCTTAGAAGTTTTATTGTAGGTGTGACTTCTTATTGGGACTTGATAGGAAGTTTGACCTTAATGTTCAAGGATACAAGTTCTTTTCTTATTTCTGAGATCTCTGTTGGGAATTCAGGGAGAGGCTGCAAAGCGTCTTGAGTATTTGTTTTGCCTTCAGTTTTATTGGTTGAGATTTGAATCCAGCTAGCAGGTATTCGAGTGAAGAAGAAATGCTTTCTTAAAAGTTTGGCAACACTAGTAAGCTGCTGTGTAGAGGTAATAAGAAGGGTAATGCCAAGGTCTTATAAAAGCTGGTCTGCTTTAGGTAAGTCTGGTTTGTTCGTAGGGTTTGCTTGCAATATGTCAAGTGATAGTGGGTATCTGAATCTATAGTGGGGTGTAATCTCCTAAATAAACTTTTTGGCCACAGAGTCATCTGTAATAGGGAATGAGAATTGGGTACTGGTGCGGATTTTGTTGAGGTCTGTAGGAAGAAGTGGTTTGGTGACAAAGTAGTCGTTTGGGAGTAATTTGAATGTGTAGTATTCTCTAACTTAAGTTACTACTTGTTTGAGAGTTAAAGTTGCAGTGGCTGGGTTATAGGGTAAAAGGTTGCGAACTTTTGCATTAAGCTTCTGATAAGTTGTGGGAAGTGGTTGCTTGGGAGGTGGGAGGTTAAAGTAAGAGTCTGGGATATGTACTACTGTATAGTGGTCAGCCAACTTTTTCTTGTAAGCACCTAGGCATTTGAGAGCTGATCTGTGAGAGATAGGGAAGAGTTTGCACAGGACATCTGGCAAGTTGTTAAAGTTAGCTAATAAAGTTGGTAGTGTAGCAAAGTATGAGGGTGGGAGCTTTGGGAATTTATAAAGCTTTCTTAGGGCATTAACAATTGCTCTAGTTTGTGATTTTTGTTTAATTGGCAAGATGAAAGGTAGAATCTCTTGAATTTCCTTGGGGATTTTGTCTGGGTGCTCAGGTAGTGTTTTTAGTTTATCTTCAAAGGCTTTGTTGACTTGTGCCTTAATCTCTTTAGGTTGTTTTCGTTTTCATTAGGAATTCTCAAAAAGCCTCTTGCATATCAGATTGCTTCGTATATAGACTTGGGTATAGCTTTTGTAGTATTAATATTAGAGAAGTATTGTGCAATAAGCATTTGTCTCAACATAGTGTTGATAGTATTACGTGTGGCCTGATCTGTTATTGTAATGTTATTGCTTTTTTTGTATGTTGCAAGAGCTCTGTTAAATAGAGTATTGAACTCTTTTTGGTGTGCAGAGGTAGTTTTGGGATTGTGAGTAAAAGTGGTAAAGAAACGGATATTACAATGAATGAATTTAAGTTGAATAGTAGTAGGTAAGATGTGTTGGGTTTGGTTAGTAGTTAACTTATAACTAACAAACTGGTAGATCCCTTTTGGTGTAAAAAGTGCTTGTGCTATAGCATCGTATGTCTAGGTGTTGATGTCAAATGGTGTGCTTGTAGGCTTTTGAATTTTGTTTGACATTGCTTGTGCCTATTCCATATCATCAGGGGTGTCAATTACAAGTGAAGTGATATTAGTTTTAGTGATTTGGCTATAAAGAGGTCTGAATAGAGCGGTGCACTGTTAGTAGTTTTATTGGCCTTATTGGAAATCGTGATAAGTGGAAAGGAGTTTCTAGGTCTCTTTCTGTTAGTAATAACTGTGGGTAGAGGTAGTGGGTTTTGCCAAGTGGATACTAGGGGTGGTACAATTTGACTAGGTGGTGTTACTGGTCTAGGTGTAGGATTAGAGGTGTGAGGTTGTATAACCGAGAACAGTGTTGTACATGGGATGTGTCCATACTATGTCCAATGTCCAACATCCAAGATTGTCCAAAATTGTCCAAGCCTATGTCCCATGTTTAACTAATCAATAAAGTAATTAAAAAAATATATATAATTATATATTTTTTTAGGTGCTGGACTCATTGGTAAAAAATTAAGATAGATTATCTTAATAAAATTTTGTGTAATTTTAATTTGAAAAAATGTTCAAAATTGTCCAAAATTAAAAAACTCTTTCCATCTATCACTCGTACACAAATTTTCCTAGCTTAATTATTTTAAAAATATCTTATATCTTTATTTTCTACTAAGTTAACCTTAGTTTTGCTACTAAATAAACTTATTCTTAACCAAAAAATACATATAATACTTAAATATTAAACTAAAAACTTTTAAAACTATCGAGAAACAGCCATCTGGTCCTTTTTCTTACACTTCTCTTAATACCTCTAAAACGGCTATCTAAACATACTCTCCGAACTTAGAAAAACTTAACGAGCTCATCATTCCCGTCATAACAAGCTAAATTTCAAGCTTGTAGACCTGAAACTGGCAGAAATACACTTGAAAAATCTTCTAAACTCCCCTAGGTTTTTCTCTTTTTTTTTCTTTAAGCTTCCTTTTTACAAAAAACCCTATAGACATTTGCCGAGCAATACTAGCTATTTTTAGACCATACTACCCACGTTTTTAACTACTCAAAATTATTGGTTCTCTACAAATTACACCAATTTTATTCTAATTCTTAATTTAAATTTAATATTTACAAAAAAGGAAATATTTAAATAACACGAATATTATAGTTTGCACCTATTAAATTACAGTTACGCAACACAACTTGTGCCACATTAGCCACACTAGCC
>CAJVPY010004959.1:0-12000 GCA_910591965.1 Dentiscutata erythropus | reverse complement strand
AGTATAACTGGGCAATATAGAATTATTATAAGATTATAATATATAAACATAGTATTTGAGCTAATTTAAGCAAATTTGATATTAGTTAGGGTTAGTTAAGAGTTATAGTAAAGTTTATAGTTAGCTCTAGGGTTAGAGTTAGAGTTTTTATATTATAATTTTATAATATTTCTATATTGCCCAGCTATACTAAAGAGGATCCAATTTTTTTCCAATTAATCCGGTACCACCCGATAAAGACCTTGTCTCCAGAATTATCCGATAGGACTGAAATAAACATATAACACGGTGATCATCATAATATCACATGACAATCATTTGGCCTAGGTAAATGACAATGAATAAGCAATAAGGAAGGTCAGTCGACTATAAAATCTAAATTATGATTGACCAAGAAAGAAATTAATTTATAGTGAAACTAATTGGACTTTTCGATATAGTGGAGAGCTTAAATCTATTTTAGTTTTTACAAAGTTCCGATTTCTTCAATCCGATAAAAATTACTGGGTAAATAGATAAATACGAGTAATGGCAATGATTTTAACAGGTCTTTATTATTAAAAAGTAAAATAGAACGGCTCTATCTAACACATAAATAAAAGATTCGTTTATGAATTATCGTTGATTAATTCGTTAGTCTTTTACGAACATGAGATTGCCGATCGACATTTATAAATTACATGGTTTGATACGCACTTATGGACTAGCTGTAATCATTAATTTAATTATAAATGCTTAGAATGTTCAAATTTAGAAACACTTAATTATAAACATATATATTTTGCAATAAAATTACGTATTATATGATATCATAAATTTAACTCGGGGTTTGTAGAACAATGTTATACAAAGGGATCTATATTATTTCACTGTCAGTTATTCCCTCACCTTTGACCCCCCTAAATCAAATAACCCAAAATCTAAATTACAGTAATTCCGCTAAAGTCTGTAAACATTCACAATGAATGTATGAGTAAATGAATGAATGCGCATAACCAATTGATTTATGCATTTTATTTATTTCATTGATATTTTAATAGGGTTTAATCGTTTATCATTAGAAATAACGCGTCGGTTTGGGTTTCACATTGATTTAATATTACTTTATTTTGATCTTGTTAACCTTTTATATCGAACAGAAGCGCCGAGCCATTTATTATTACCATAAATCTTTGTTAAATATTTATTCAAGTTACTCAATTCATTTAAGCATATCAGATAATTAATTCAGATCGTATTTACTTTCCGTAAACAATATTAAGTCTAGTCTGTAAGCACCATACGTTCATTACAATATTTCCTTGTTTTATTATTTATGTAACTTATTAAATGTACAGTATGATTAATAATTAACTCTATTTTTATTGCTGAAAATTTGTCTTAATTTGACAAGCTTGTTATTCGTGTTGGGCTCATGGCTAAATATTTATAATATGTCATATGTCTTTTGTTTTGGGGGATTTGAAAATTGTATTTTAACGGTTTTTTTGGACCTGTATCTAATTACGCTTTAGGGTGTTATAAGATTAAACGGTCTATGACTTAATTTAGAAATCCATTAAGCCAGGCATAAAAAGATATTAAAATAATGTGCCATTTTTATTTTATATTTTTTTTTCTTTTATACTCTTATAATGTAAGTGCCTGCAATGGCAGCTAGTAGATCCGCAATTTTCTGCGATTGTAATTGTTTGATATAAATTTATGTAAGGGTAAAGACACTTAACAATTTATATAATTTAGCCTCTTTTAGTGTGGTATTACCGAAGGTCGTAGAATAACAGGAGGAACCGTTGATGTTACACGACTGATCCTTGCAACATACGTATAAAAAATTATTTACAATAATAGATCATTCCGCTATGGCAGTAAGATCATCGTTTTCCACTAGCCTCTCCATTTTAGGAATGATAAACATCGGCCGAATGAAAAAATAAGAATATTCTTGACTACCGTAATAACGCACATGGGCGTTATTTCGAAACTCCCATTTTTTAAAAAATTGGGGTTTTGAACCAAAAAAACGCCCATGTACGTCTCAAAATAACGCGCCCGCTTAAATATACCATATTACATATTTGATTGAGTTTTCAGGATAAGTTCATTAATAAAAGTATGGCTTCCTTTTGTAACCCAAATTTATCAAAATGATTCGAATTACCGCGAATACGCGTTCCGCAGGGTTTCAAAATAACGCGCACCTGGTGTTATTACGCGCAAATAAATAACTGATTTAGTGTTAGGACAGTGCCAAAATTGGTGTATCGTATTCTGCTTATAACACAAGACATATGTGTTTTTGCAATAATGTATTTCGGTACGGGCAGAATTTTTTTAGTATATTCATATTAACTACCAATATTAATAACAAATCAAAACACGAAAATTTTAATTTAGGCCGTTTTAAATTGATTCTTCGTTTAACGTTATCACCCCTCCGTCTCCTGAGCACCCAAAAAATTAAACAACCAGATTGATCGATATAATAGCCAGTGTAGCCGCCGGGATTTTTCGGTACAGTATGCTTAATTTTATGATCCTCCCTCCCTCTTGTGTAAATATGAAAAAAATAATATTAAACGAAGCTTCAATTTAAAACTGCCTTACTCAGATTTGTCCAAAAAAAACAAACTCGATTACAGGTTTTGTATACCAATTTCGGACATCTAGGCAATCAAATTCAGCCATAACAGAATCTAATTCGGACATTATAGTAATCAAATTCGGACATTACAGCAATCAAATTCGGACATAGTAGCAATCAAATTCGGACATTCTAGCAATCAAATTCGGACATCTTAGCAATCAAATTCGGACAACGATATCTTGTGATCCAGTGATCCAAATCACTCGATGTTGGTACCATTCGACTTGTCTTAACAAGACGAGTCGTATGGTACCAACATTGTGTAATTTGGGTAACTGGATCACGAGATATCGCTGTCCGAATTTGATTGTTAAGATGTCCGAATTTGATAGCTACTATGTCCTGTAATGTCCGAATTTGATTGCCTAGGTGTCCGAAATGGGTATACAAAACCTGTATCTACTTATTTTTTACGTCCAAATAGTTGTAACTATTGGTCTAAACTGGTCATATCAGAAATTTTGTCCCATAAGCAAGTTAAATAATGGTTAATATCCTAGAAGTCCCGAGGTCGCAAAATAGTTAGGTTTTGTACAGCAACTATAGTTCTATTTTATAGCTTCATATATGATGTCAGCATTTTGTCAAATTTCAAATATATCTTATAAATCCAAAGATCTTCATTTTCAAGTTTATTAGACGAGCGAATAATGCGTAAACTTAAATATGTTTGACACAGTGAGAAAATATATACTTTATAAGTGCATCATAACTTAACACGGGTCCGTATTATTTCACCGACAATCACTTCATAGACACCACAATTCACCGACAATTATCCATCGGCAGGTTCATTTTACTGACAGTCTATTTCACCGAAGCTCATTTCACTGATAAGTTTATTTTTATAAATTACACTAACTTTTCTAACCTAACCCCCTAATGATATTGACCAGAATTACTTTGTCTGTAAAATGAGCTTCGGTGAAATGAACTTGTCGGTAAGTAATTGCCAGTGAAATGTAGTGTCTACGAAGTGATTGTCGGTGAGTTGATCGGATCCCAAAAGATACAGAACAAATAAACTTAAAAAAATTTTTATAGGGTTAAATCTTGCCAATACGCTTAATTATAAAAAACAATAATTCACATTTTAAAGATGTTATTTGAATAATGCATATATCATTATTCACATGATATTGTCACATAGCTAACGTCTGCATATCATGTAGAATTATATAATGTATATGTGACATAATGTTGCATTATGTAATGCTAGACGTACGTACGTACGTCAAAAATCTGAATATAGAAAATTTTTCGGTTTATGCAAATGTTTCTTTGTATAATTGTGTTACTACCGTACAAGCAGATCTACGTCGATCCATTATTCAACATGAAGTTCCATTAGCGTTAGAAGGTTCTTTATGACACAAGGGAGATGAAACTGTATACTTTCTGCTTTAGTAAGGATCGGCATGAAAGTCTCGTAGACAATGTAAGGTGCCACAACCTACTACGGGCATGTTAGTAAAATAACTATACAATTTAGTGTAGTATTCAGCTGAAACTAGTATACGTACAATGAAGCGACGTCAGATAAACACGAAAATATAACTAACGCAAATTGGCAAGTTTTAAAAAGGATGACAAAACATTTGTCTCAAGAACCCTTTTTGATAAGATCTACCTACTATTACGAATTAGAAAAAACATCTTGTGTTTTTATACGATGCTGCTCACTTTACCGACTGAAAGTTCATTTAGCTGACATCACTTAGAGTTAGGTTAGCATTCAATTAGTTGCAAGCATATGAGCTAAGTGTTATAGAAAAGAAGGGAAATCGACAAAACAAAAGATCAATTTTTATGTTATAAATTTTATAATAAATTATAAGAAAATATAAACTTTAAAGAGCTATATTACAAAATTCTATTAAAATAAAGTATAAAAAATGAGGAGGTGTGGCAGCTTAGTGAAGTGGTCTAGTCATCACTATAGATGCTTGACGAAACTAATTCGCCTGACGAAACAATAAGTTTGGTTATAGTTTTATCACTGACGAAATGATAAAACTATTTGTTTTGTCAGGTCATGTGAGTTTTGTCAGGCATCATTAGTCATCACCCTGCCAAGTGGCAGATTTAGAGTTCAAATCCCACAGGTGGCATTTTTAAATAATAGCCTGTGTTATGGTGATTGGTATTTAAATTATTGGATCCGAGAGATCTGTATCTCAAGTTGTACCAGTGCATTTGTACCTGGAAGATCTGACAGTGTTTGTGTAATCTAATTGGGAAGTATGAAAAAATGCAAACTGGCGCACAGTGTTTCAAATTGAGCTGGCTCAATTAGGCTCATTGGAATTAGGGGTTAACTAAATTGTGGCTTGAAAAGCTTGTGAGCTGGTAGTACATATTATATAATACAATTTTTACTATTAATTTACATCATATGATACTTTCTTCTATTTTGCTATTAATAGTTAATAGTGAAGATAGAAGAAAGTATAGCATGATATAAATTAATAGTGGAAATTGTATTATGTAATATGTACTACTAGCTCACAAGCCTTTCAAACCAAAATCAAGCCAACATTTAATTCTGATAAGCCTAATTGAGCTGGCTTGATTTAGAACACTGCTTGTATGAGTATTGCAAATGCATAATAAGTCTGAAGAAATTTTTAAATCTTAGAATTATTGGAAGTATAGGAAAACCGCTTTGGAAGTCCTAAATTGGAAAGTAGTATCTGATTTTGACAGTACTATAAAATAAAAGACTATTAAGAACCAAACTGAAGGCTAATAATTATAATTCTTATAGATTCAGAATTATAACAACCTGGTTATTAAAATTATACCAGAAGTATATATTAAAAAAAGAATATTACATAGTATCTAAAGTCTAGACAGACCAACTTTTTTGGGCTAACTGAATTAGAAGTAGAGTAAACAAAGAAAAAAAACAAAATATTTAATAAGAGTAGGTTTTGGAGTTAGCTGTAAACTTAATAAATGCAGAGAATATATGTGGCTCAGGTAGCTAAACTTACTAGTATATAAGTTAAAATATAATATTTCTAGATTACCAATTAAAGAATTTTTAAGTAACAAAATAAAGACTTTTTTTTAAAGAGAGAAGAGAGATATAAATTAAAAAGTAGATAACTATTAAATTTATTATCTGATTTGATAGTTAAATAATTTACTTCTTTGTTTGTACTAACTATTTAAGAAATGAGTTTGTATGTTTTGTATCAGACATGGTACCCTGAGTATTTACATATCTTGATCTTTGTACTGGGAACTTCTATACTATATTGAACAATATATTTTACTATATATACCATACCTATATACCCAGTATAGGAGACATTTGAACCCAACAATTTTTGGAATCAATATTACACAAGTATTTATACAGGAAAGTAGTCTAAAACCAGAATTTTCAGTATAAGCAAATCTAAAAAAAAATTAATTATGTAATACTTTACTAATAAAATAGCTTTATAGAGAAGATCTTTTCAATAAACTCAATTTGCATTATTTGTATAGTAAAGGTTGAAGTACTATTTACCATATAGTAGGAGATAATAAAAGTATATTGTACTGCTCAATTCCAAAGTTCAATATTGTTATTTTTATTTTATCTTTAGTTATAATATTAACTTGTTAGTTTTTATTTTCAAATTTTGTAGACTCTTATTAAAGTTATAATATTTCTTAAAAGTTATTTAATGCAATAGAAGGTATTTAATATATATAAAAGTATGGTTTTATTTTTTTATTTTTATTTTTTTAATTTGGCAGCCTTGCCAATACCATTTTATTAGTACGCTAAGGTATTTTGGTTACAAATATCACATGTACAATTACAACTCTTCTAATGTATTACGAGTATTAGTTTATCTAGTTACTAAATTAGTATCTATGTATGACTTGCTATATGAGATTTTACCTCCTTAATAACCACCCTGCAACTTAGACTAGTTACTAAATCACCAGATAGTTCCCAAACCTATTGTATCATATATATCCAGCTTATATACTACTGTACAACATCCACTGCCCAACTTTTACTCCTCATCACTTATCACATTACTTCTAATTTGTTTTTTGTATTACTTCCAAATTGGTGTTTTTCGAGTGGGCACTCTTTGTGCTTCCAGTTTGGTATCTCTAGGGAAGTTATTTTAAGTCCTAATTTGTATCTCAAGCCAGGTGCTGCCATTGTCATAAGACTTATATCTCAAGCCACCTGCTACTGCTATTAGGAGTTATTTCATGTTGATTCAGGTATTCATATTATACACCACCAAATTAGACTACCGCTTCTTTTTATATACTTCCTATCAGTATAGTGTTACAGAAGTCTAGATCCTTAGCATGGGAGTTAAGTACCTTATTTAATTACTGTCACAAGCCAGTAACACAGAACTTACGCTTCTGCTATATTTCATTATTGACTTCCATATAGATTGTGCAGCACATTACTTACTGGCTATCTTTATTTTTGTAATATCAGAGTGCTTGCTTCCATGCTTTTTGGAGTTTTTTTAACCAGTTTTCCTTGTTTCTTTATGCTAGAGGTGTTCTATATTTGATAAAGCCATTTTCTTACCACAGCCACTTACTATATTCACTGCTTCTAAAAATACCACTTCATGCCATTCTTCCAATCAAGTCCATTACTGGATGTTGGTACTACTTAAGAGCCACCCTCTGAGTTTTACATGTACAGCCTTTTGCAGCATTGCCTTCTGTGACCCACATCACACACAGTGCCCAGTCTTCTTCATGGCTTGGGGCTCCTTCCAAAAATTCTTTATCGGCCAAATATGTATATCACATGATCTTATTGCCACAGATTTTCGCATTCAAAAGCTCCTGAAGATTATAGAGATAATTAATTAAATTAATTACCACTAGCTAAAATTGAACCGTCAACCTTGTCTGTGGAGAGTTAGGCATCTAGACCACTAGGCTATGAGACCCTAACCCAAAAATATGGTTTTATTAATTATATAAGGTTTTAAGAAAAACTATTAAAAGATGTGTAACTTGCTACCAAACTTTTTAAATAAAGTTTTTACAACTATAAAATTGCTTTTAGTATGTGAATTAATAGTTGGATTCTTTTACAATGTGGGATATTTTGCTTCAAAGAAAATTATAATATATGAATAATGCCTATTGATTGTTTAACAATTATTTATCTATTTTGACAAAAATGATATCATGTGTTAAAAAGCCAGCTTTTTATTGGTTAACTACCTTATAATAATTCTCATGCTTTTCTGAAAAAATGAGAAGTCCCCATGCTTATGTACCCAGGTATAAATCACTGTCCAGCCTTTTAAAACTGGTAGAAAGTACATACCATGGGGGTACCCACATCTGATAAATACAGTAATTATCACGATTTATATTATAAGTTACTGCAAATACATCTTTTGACACCAAATTCAGATAAAATGACATTTAATTTCATACAAATATCATTTAATTTCATACAAAATAATATTTAATTTTATACAAATAATATCTAATTTCATACAAAGTGACATTTAAATTCATACAAGTTGATATTAAAATTTATACAAATAGATATTCAAATTTGTACAAAATAACAATTAAAATAAGGTTGATTAAATTGTGATATTTCATGATTTAGAATTCAATTTTAATGCTTTTGGTACTATTCAAATCCTCTCAATGAGGTGATTTGAATGATACCAAAATCATCCAAACTAGATTACTAGATCACAAGATATTATGATTTAATCAATCTTATTTTAATTGTTATTTTGTACAAATTTGAATGTCTAGTTGTATGAATTAGAATATCAACTTAAATGTCACTTTATATAAAATTAAATGTTATTTTGTCTGAAATTAAATAACATTTTGTTTGAAATTAAATGTCATTTTGTCTGAAATTAAATGTCATTTTGTTTGAATTTTGGTGTCAAAAGGTGTAATTTGTTACAAACTTACTATTTCAGTAATTATAATTTGTGGTTAAAATATGTTACAAACCCCATTCGCTATTTCACAAGTTAGCTCGCATTGGGATTGTTGTGATTCATGTAAATAACTCTATTACATAAAATACTCACCATTTTAGAGGTGGTTTAGTTACACTTATTATAAATTAACTATAATAAAACTAATAATGTATTTCTAGTACCGTAAAGTATTAAAAATAAGCACAGAACCCTCTAACCTACTTTTTTCAAATTCAGATTAACGGAAATAACTTAATTAAAAATTTTATTGCTATTTCCGCTAATCTGAATTTGAAAAAAGTAGGGTAGAGGGTGCTTATTTTTCATACTTTGCGGTATGTACTTACATAAAGCTTACATAGCAACATCTTACTATGTAATCAAAAGTCGCTGAACATAAAAAAAATCTTATAAATACAATCCGAATATGATAAAAAAATTTGTGGGGTATGATCAGAACGATTTGATAATCCGCGCGCGCAATTATATTGACGAAAATCATTTCCGGTTTAGTCTAAAAGGAGATGTGGCGGATCACGAGTAATCATAAACTTTATTGGTTTGCTTATACTCGTTTTTTTTTTTTTTGCAGGTACTTCGTGAGAATCCAAAAAAAAAAAAAGAAAGAAAGATTTTCCCCATAAATTACATAAGGTAAACATTACGTAGTTATTTGATCATCGGTCGCGCGATCATTATTTTTGGTGATTGTACGTGTAATCTAGATATCATTTTTGGATTAGATTGTAGCTTATATCGATATAAATAATGAAATAAAAGTCATTGCTTAACTAATTACATAACATATGATCTAATTAATTACAAAATTTGTACACAATTTAGTCAGCTATAAATTATTTCACTTATACTGTAAAAGATGAACAAATTGACAGTTATATATACATGCACCAGTAAAAAGATCTCATTTATATCTCGAGTAATATGTAATCACCTGTGTGAATTTGACTAAGTTACTTAAACCGTAACTACCCCCAGTACGCAATTGTCAGGAAAAACAGGCACGATACTTGTAATTGTAATCTTGTGTATCGTTTATATATATTAAAATAACTTCATATGTTAGATAATCAATTTATTATTCTTTAGAAAACTATATATATATACTCAGATAGACTATTAAAATAAAGTAAAAATCCATGCCTATTATTTGTAATGGTTTGCTTATTTTTAAAGAATTAAAATCAAAATAACCCATAATGATCGTCACCACCCTAGATATATTTAGGGTTAGGATACAGGTATTAAGAATTATTTTTTTTATATATAATATAATATAGAGCTAATATAAGGTCCCGATTTCAGTATTCATGAGGTTTTCAAGGGTTCTGAACATTTTTACTTAGAGTACCCGATCCTTGTTTACTTAGTATGTTTTCGAGATATAAGCATCCTGGTGATAATCACCACTGGTTATAGTTAGATGTATTCATTTTTAAAATTTTATTTTCTCCACTTACTATTGCATCACACTTTCTTTTTAATTGTTTAGTACATTTTTTGTGATACTTGCATTGTTTAGTACATTTTTTGTGATACTTGCTATATGTACAATTTAGCTTGTTAAAATTTATTTTCAATAAAGTTAGGGTGATCTTATTTAAGTATGCAATATTTGACATATGATGAAAAATATAAATATATTAACGAACATTTAGTATGTACAGGGTTACTAATTTGCAAATAATTGCAAATATTGTAAGGCATTTTATCTTAAGAGTTGGCAAGGTCAAGTTTTATGAATAGGGGGTCTGAATGAATTTTTTTAATTATTAAAAAATTAAAAGGTTTCATGTGCAGATTTAGTTATTAAGGTACAGTGTTTATATTTCATATACTAGCGCACCAATCGTATTTTTAACATGTTACAATAAGAGCTTAGGAATTTTATTAATTCTCAGGCCAAAGTCGTAATTTTATGTATGAAGAGTATTTCGTTAATGTCTGTGACATATGCAACAATCACTCTTAAAAGATTGTATCATTACTTAATAAATCAATATATATAAAATGAACGCGTATAACAAATTATTTTACATATCTATTTATGCAAATAATATTGTTATATTGGTTATGATAGATGAGCACGTAAACAACATGTAAGTTCTCATTTAATTATCAATGTATTGGCCTTTTATATTAAACCAAATCTTTATTATTACCATAAAATTTCTTATTTAAAATTGCTCAATTTACCTGTGATCATGTTGGTATAATTAATTTTTAAAGACGTTAATGTTTTGTTTTGATCTCGTTCATATATTTTATTAGATAAATTAAAATTATAGGGTTTACAATTGTTTTTTAAAGTAACTAATAAAAAGAAAATAATGAATAAAAATCAATGCCAAGCTTTATCTTTTATCAGCAATAAGCCACATTGCTAAATATTGATAAGCTAGGTTTATGTGGTTATACCATTTTTTCTGGAAACATAAATTAGCCTATTCAAGTTTATTGGTAGTCAGTTTCAAGTAAGAATAATCGATTTGTTTCTATTTAGCGATTAGGGCTTATATTTAGGTACTTTTTAGATGTAAATTTGAAATGATACCTGGAATTTTTAGAATGAATATTGTTATTGTTATTTACTTTAAGTTTGACTGATAATTTTATTTTTAATCGGATTATAACAATAATATAGCAAAGTTCCAGATTTTTCTACTTAATGCCGTAGCTTTTTTTTTTTTGAGCAAAGAAACCGGTATTTTAAGTCCTATTACTATTTAAATCTAATCAGTTGATTAATAATTTTTTAAACTTTATATTGTACAAGTGGCGGCATTTATTTCCCAGACATCCAAATTAAGAATTAGGATTGGCATGATTTAAGGTCACGAGATTCTTTTGTAATCTGTACAAATTAATTCTTGTTTTCTTTTTTTACATTTCACTTTATATATTTTGTTTATACTGTATTTGCCTATGCTCCCTTTTATATTCTACTTGAATCTGATATATTTTTTTTATTCCCTTTTATCGTTAGAATAGATTCTCAAAACAAATACAAATTTCAACTTTAATTCTAGATTGATAATCGATTTTAATCTTGAATAATATCATCATTTCAACACTAATTATTTAAATAAAGAGAGAAATTTACAAATATACTTTTAGCCTTAGTCAACTTTATTCTTTTTTAATTGTATAAAATACGAAATTTTTAATTTAAATAAAGCATGCCTGTTCGAAGCGAATCTAAGGACGAATAGTTTTTTTTGTCCCTCATTGAGGGGTGATACAAGGCAATATTCAAGACAAACAAACGCAAACCACAAAGACAAACGGAAACAAAATGGAAAACAATGCAAAAACAGAAAGAAAATCAATTATGGGTCTTGCAGAGCATCGACCTGAGTCGGGGTATGGACTTAACAAGGGTTA
>CAJVPY010004958.1:0-12001 GCA_910591965.1 Dentiscutata erythropus | reverse complement strand
TTCAAATTGACAAAATATTTGATTCGATTTGAAAATACTTAATAAAAATTACAAATAAATTTGATTTGATTTGAATTCGATTCGATCAAATCAAATTCAAATATAGAAATTTCAAATCAAATCAAATTCAAATTAACAAAATATTTGATTCGATTTGACTTTGAGAAACCCTACGAGATACTATATATTACAAAGAATAAAAATTAATATATAACTTCTTTCTTTATAACTCAATTCTAGGTTTGTGCATTTTAAAATTTTTTGATTAATCATATCTGAAAAAATATGACCTGATGTGGGAAAATTAACATTATAATCTATCATAGTTCGAGTAATTATTACAATATCATCGTAATTATTATGATATTTCAAATTCACATTGTGAATTTATTATTAATCTACATATAACATTCTTTAATAAAATGCATTAATAAGCCATGTTCTTATATTACTGGAATAACAGAATTTTTACGATAGTAAGAAACAATACTGGGTTCAACTTCTAGCATAATCAGTAAAAGAAAAATAAAACTTTATATTATATATTATTAAATTTGAACTTTTAAAAACCTTATAATAGTATCGCACCTTTCATCATGATATAATTAACTATTATAGAGAAGTTTGGTCAAAGAGAATTTTAAAGAACTAACCTAGATACAACTATTTGGTCAAAAAAAATTTCAAAATTCACCCAAAATTCTATTAGTATACATTTATTGATCAAAAGTGTGTGTTATGCACACAACTGTCATGACCAACCAGAGTTAATTTCTATTTTAAAAAAATCATACTGTAATTTAAAGATATACCTACTATGATCAGTAAAAAGGAAAAGAAGAGTTTATTATATATCTGTTGGATTTGAGCCATTAAAAGCCTTATAGTAGCATAATTAAACAAAAAAAATTATTTAAGTATTGTGACAAAAGTCACGATACTCTATTCCTCTTAATATGATCAGTAAAAAGAAAAGGAAGACTCTTATTATGTATTTATTGGATTTAAACCTTTAAAAACCTTATAGTAGTATAATTAAACATTGTCTCCATGATTTAAGATCATGATGAAAGTCAAACCTTTATAGTAGCATAATTAAACAAAAAAAAATCATTTAAGTATCGTGACGAAAGTCACAATACTCCTAATTAACATGATTAGTAAAAAGAAAAAGAAGACTCTTATTATGTTATTTATTGAATTTGAACCTTTAAAAACCTTATAGTAGTATAATTAAACATTGCCTCCACAATTTAAGTATCGTAACGAAAGTCAAAACCTTTATAGTAGCATAATTAAACAAAAAAAAATCAGTTAAGTATCGTAACTTTCATTACGATACTCCTAATTAACATGATTAGTAAAAAGGAAAAGAAGACTTTTATTATGTTATTTATTGGGTTTGAACCTTTAAAAACCTTATAGTAGTATAATTAAACATTGCCTCCACGATTTAAGTATCGTGACGAAAGTTAAAACCTTTATAATAGTATAATTAAACAAAAAAAAATCATTTAAGTATTGTGACAAAAGTTACAATACTCCTAATTAACATGATTAGTAAAAAAGAAAAGAAGACTCTTATTATATATTTATTGGATTTGAACCTTTAAAAACATTGTCTTTACGAAAAAAAGTCAATGATACTTATAAGGAAAAGAAAACTTTTATACCATGAAAAAAAAATTATTATCTAAGTATGTAACTTTTATCACAATACTCCTAATTAACTATTATAAGGATCTGGCCTCTTAATATAATCAGTAAAAAGGAAAAGAAGACTCTTATTATGTATTTATCAGATTTGAACCTTTAAAAACCTTATAGTAGCATAATTAAACATTGCCTCCACGAAAAAAAACTATTTAAATATCGTGACTTTCGTCACAATACCTATTCTTAGTTAATTAAGAGTCCAATCCTTTAGCAAAATATGTTACCGGCGATTTTTCAAATTTTTTTAATTTTTAATCGATCATGAATGAACGAAAAATATCTTTAGAATAGGGTGATTCTGAATTTAAATTTAATAATGCATTCGATTTTTGGTTAATTGTGTAATCGGATCTTTTTTTTAAACATAAAGTAAAACTTTTAATTGTAAGCTCTTTTATATATAATAGTTGGCATAGAAGATGATTGATATATAAAAAATTTTGTGTATTTATTAAATTTTAAACTGATTAGATTGAATCTATAGAAGCTAACTTATTTCAACAAAGAGGACAAAATAGTCCAATAACTAATACACTTTTTATGAAAAAAATGTCGACATGATAAGGATAGTAACAGATTGTTGAAGTGTTGGACTAATATTAATAGATTCTTTATAGCACCTAGATTATCTAATATTCATAAGTAAGTAAAATAACTAGCTCACTTTTTCTAGCAACTAGGATTGTTATAGACCGGTTAAAATGACTTTGTCAAAAAGCCATAAACACATAAATAATGAATAAAACCATACTGATACAAATAAATTTGTAAGAATACAAAGCAAGCATTAAGAGATTTCTCACTAAAAAACTAATCTACTTGGTCGAATAAAAGTTTCAAAGAGCCAATTAAAAGTGTGTGTGTTATGTGCTCCACTCCCGCACACAACTGTCGTGACCAACCAATATCCAGAGTATATATTTTGGCTTCGTGGAAGCAGAGATGGTTTTACTGCTAATTTATTTTGGAATTTATGCAATAAGCAAACTTGTCTTATTGTAATCATAATACTTGGTAGATATAATTCTACTGGAGTAATTTAACCCAGTCAACTCACATCATTACTGTAGAATTAATTTCTATTCTAAAAAACATAATTCAGCAGTTCAAGAGTTTGGTCAAGATAATTTCAAATAACTAATCCTTTAGTATGCAT
This sequence comes from Dentiscutata erythropus, assembly GCA_910591965.1. Classification (NCBI taxonomy): domain Eukaryota; kingdom Fungi; phylum Glomeromycota; class Glomeromycetes; order Diversisporales; family Gigasporaceae; genus Dentiscutata; species Dentiscutata erythropus. The sequence goes on along the minus strand of CAJVPY010004958.1, from coordinate 9,129 downwards.
CTACATATTAAGAGTTCTGGTCGAAGAAAATTTCAAAATCCACCAAATCAAAGTTAAAGATCCAACCAACGTCTAGAGTCATATCAATAGAGGTCAGAGTTTGGTCAAAGATAATTTCAAATAACCAATCAAAGATTTTTCTATCCAGTTAAAGAGCCTTGATCAAAAGAATCAAAGTTCTCTTTGTACAACACATCAAAAAGAGTTCTGGTCAAAAAGAATTTCAAAGAACCAACCAAAGTATTACCGGCCAAAGAGAGTTTTGGTCAAAGAAATTTTCAAAATCTACCGAATTAAAGCTTCAAAGAGCCAACTAAAGTGTGCATTATATGTTTCACATCTAGAGTTATGTCCCATAGAGTTAATTTCTATTCTAAAAAATTCATAATTTAGTGGCCAGAGTTTGGTCAAAGAGAATTTCAAAACCTAATTAAAAGATCTTTTAATATGCACCTACCTGGTTAAAGAGAGTTTTTGAGCAAAGAGAATTCAAAAGAATCAAAGTTCTTTTATCAAAATGAGTTTAGAGAGAATTTCAAAGAACTAACCAAATTATTACTGGCCAAAGAGAGTATCTACCAAATAAAGTGCTGTGACCGACCAACATCTAGTCAAAATTAATTTCTATTCTAAAAAATTTATAATTCAGAGGTTCAAGAGTTTGGTCAAAGCAAATTTCAAAAAACCAATCAAAGATCTTTTAGTATACATCTACCAAAGTTATACCTTGTCAAAGAGAGCTCTGGTCAAAGAAAATTTCAAAAACCACCCAAAATTCTATCTATTAGATCGGTTAAATCAAAGTTTCAAAGAGCAACTAAAGTGCTCCACACCAACCATATATTTAATTCCTATTCTAAAAAATTTATAATTCAGCAGTTAGAAAGTTTGGTCAAAGAGAATTTCAAAAAACCAATCATGCATTTACGATCAAAGAAAATTTCAATGAATCAAGTTATATCAAAGAGAGTTTTGGTCAAAGAGAATTTCAGAGAACCAACTAAAATTCTATTAGTATCAACGAAAATTTCAAAATCCATCCAAAATTCTATTAGTAAGTGTGTGTTATGTGCTCCATACTATACACAACTGTCATGACCAACCAATATCTAGAGTCACATCCATAGAGGTCAGAGTTTGGTCAAAGATAATTTCAAATAACCAATCAAAAAATTCTCTTTATACAACATATCAAAAAAAGAGAGAATTTCAAAGAATTAACCAAAGTATTACCGGCCAAAGAGAGTTCTGGTCAAAGAAATTTTCAAAATCCACCAAATCAAAGTTTCAAAGAGCTAACTAAAGTGTATGTTATGCACACAACTGTCATGACCAACCAATGTCTAGAGTTATATCCATAGAGTTAATTTCTATTATAATTTTGCAATTAGAGAGTTTGGTTAAAGAGAATTTCAAAAAAAACTAATCAAGAATCTTTTAGTATGTACTTAAAGAATTCAAGATATTGTCTTTGCTATACTATCAATTTTCACTCAAAATAAGAGAGAAAGAGAGAGAATCCAAAACCTCTTTTATAACAAATTAACAATTGATTAAACTCTGATCTACATCATTGTCACCTCTAAATTGAAACCTCAATAGCACGTGATTCACGTGACAATCATTAAGAATCTTAACAATTGTATTGAAAACTGGAACCCTGATAAGTCAAAACCTGAAAGAAACTAAAGCCTACAACCAAGCAATCAAGATATAATTCAAAGATTATACTTATTTAAAATGCCAGTATCGCCGCAACAAAGACTCGAAAGAGCTTACCAATTCTAAGAGTCTTAAGTTGTAAAATTGATAAATTAGTGCTATAGTTTTAGTTGATTTTATTAATTAGAGTTCTGATCAAAGAGAATTTCAAAATCCATCCAAAATTCTATTAAATTGGTCAAATCAAAGTTTCAAAAAACAACTAAAGTGTCTCCACACCCGCACACAACTGTCATCAACCAACATCTAGAGTCATGTCTATAGAGTTAATTTCTATTCTAAGAGAGTTCTTGGTTAAAAGAGAGTTTTAAAAAATCAAAGTTCTCTTTAGTATACACCAAAAAGAATTCTGGTCAAAGATTATCGAAGAAAATTTCAAATTCACCTATAATTCTATTAGATCAGTTGAATAAAAGTTTCAAAGAGCCAACTAAAGTGTGTGTATTATGTGCCCCACCCCACACACAACTGTCGTGACCAACCAATGTCCAGAGTCACATCTATACTATAGAATTAATTTCTATTCTAAAAAAAAAAACATAATTCAGGGTCAGAGTTTGGTCAAAGAGAATTTTAAAAATCCAATCAAATCTTTAAGTATGCACCTACCCAGTTCTCTTAGTATGATTAGTAAAAAGAAAAAATAAAGCTTTTATTATGTATCTATTGGGTTTAAACCTTTAAAACCTTTAAAACCTTATAGTAGCATTAAAAAATCATTAACTATTATAGAGGCTCAACCTTTTAATATGAATCAGTAAAAAAGAGAATATGATTTTTATTATGTATTTATTGAATTTGAACCTTTAAATACTTCATAATCAGACATTGTCTCAAGAAAAAAAATCATTATCTAAGTTTCGTCACGATACTCATAATTAACTATTATAGAAAAAAGAAGACTTTATGTATATATTGGATTTGAACCTTTAAAAACCTTATTGTAGCATAATTAAACATTATCTCTATAAAAAAAAATTATCTCAAATTATTTAAGTATCGTGATGAAAGTCACGATAATTAACCAGTTAAAGAGAGTTGTGTCAAAGAAAATTTCAAAAACCACCTATAATTCTATTAGATTGGTCGAATAAAAGTTTCAAAGAGCCAACTAAAAGCGTGTGTGTTATGTGCCCCACTCCCACACACAACTGTCGTGACCAACCAATGTCCAGAGTCACTTCCATACTGTAGAATTAATTTCTATTCTAAAAAATTCAGTCAGAGTTTGGTCAAAGAGAATTTCAAAAAACTAATCAAAGATTTTCTTTGTACTACATATCAAAGAGATTTTTTTTTTCTAATGCCCTATATGTAGCAAGTATTCTAAATGCAGATGCCATAGATGAAGTTGGTGATGTGACTACTATTGATAGTAATCAGATGGATGCTGTAGCCATAGGTGTAATAGTCAATCTAGAGTAGATCTCGCAAGTGTTATATGCCCCACATCTGCACACAATTATCGTGACTAACCAACATCTAGGCCATATCCATAGAGTTAACTTCTATTCTAAAAAATTCATTTTAGCAGTCAGAGAGTTTGGTCAGAGAGAATTTTAAAAAAAAACAAATAAGGATCTTTTAGTATGCACCTACCCAGTACACATCAAAGAGAGTTCTAGTCAAAGAGAACCAACCAGAGTTTTGGTCAAAGAAATTTTCTAAAGATCGGTCGAATAAAGTTTTTAAAAAGCGTGTATTATGTGTCTCGCACCCGCACACAACTGTCATTACCAACCAATAGAGTTAATTTCTATTTTAAAAAATTCATAATTTAGTTCCAAAGTTTTTTTTGTACACATTAAAAAAATAAAAAAATAAAAAAAGGGGTATTGTTAATAACTAGGTGTTGTGGTAGATCTAGTACGTGCTGTGGTAGTACCATAGAACTATAGGAAATTTTAAAGAACCAACTGAAGTATTCTGGTTAAAGAGTTAAAATCTATCCAAGGTTCTATTAGTAACCATCTAGCTCATTTGAATCAAAGTTTTCAAAAAACCAACTAAAGTATATGTTATGTGCTCCACACCCGCACACAACTGTCATAACCAACCAATATCTAGAGTCATGTCCATAGATTTAATTCCTATTCTAAAAAATTCATAATTCAGTAGTTGAACCAATCAAATATTTTATAGTATGCATCTACCCAGTTAAAGAGAGTTTTTGGTCAAAGAGAATTTCAAAGAGTTCTGGTCAAAGAAAACCAACCAAAGTTCTATTAGGTAATAAAGAAAATTTCAAAATTTACCAAAGAGCCAACTAAAGTGTTATATGCCCTATACCCACAATTATTATGACCAAAGATTTTTAGTAATGCATTTACCAAGTTTTGGTCAAAGAGAATTTCAAAGAATCAAAGTTCTCTTTGTCAAAAAGAGTTCTGGTCAAAGAAAATTTCAGAGAACCAACCAAAAAGTTCTATTAGTATCAAAGAAAATTTCAAAATCCACCCAAAATTTTATTAGTTTATATCCACTTGGTTGAATCAAAGTTTCAAAAAGCCAAAGTGTGTGTTATGTATTGTGACCAACCAATATGTTCATAGATGTCAGAGTTTGATCAAAGAGAATTTCAAAAAACCAATCAAAGATTTTTTAGTATGCATCTACTTGATTAAAGTCAAATAGAATTGAGTTCAAAGAGAATTTCAAAGAATCAACCAAAGTATTACTGGCCAAAGAGAGTTCGAATAAAAGTTTCAAAGAGCCAAGTATTATGTATGCCCCACACTCGCACACAACTGTTATAACCTACCAATGTGTCTATAGAGTTAATTTCTATTCTAAAAAAAAAATCATAATTTAGAGCGAATTTCAAAAAACCAATCAAAGAAAGTTTTTGGTCAAAAGAAAGTTTTAAAAAATCAAAGTTCTTTTTGTATACACACTCTGGTACCTGCTAAAAAGAGTTGTGATCAAAGAAAATTTCAAAAACTACCCATAACTCTATTAGATTGGTTGAATAAAAGTTTCAAAGAGCCAACTAAAAGTGTGTGTATTATGTGCTCCACCCCCACACACAACTGTCGTAACCAAACCAATATTTAGAGTCATGTCTATAGAATTAATTTCTATTCTAAAAAATCATAATTCAGTGGTTCAAGAGTTTGGTCAAAGTGAATTTCAAAAAACCAACTAGTCAAAGATTACCGGCCAAAGAGAGTTCTAATCAAAGAAAATTTCAAATTCACTCATAATTCTATTAGATTGGTCGAATAAAAGTTTCAAAAAGCCAACTAAAGTGTGTGCTATATGCTCCACCCTGCACACAACTGTCATGATCAACCAATATCCAGAGTCATGTTCATAGAGTTAATTTTTATTCTAAAAAAATCATAATTCAGTGGTTCAAGAGTTTGGTCAAAGAGAATTTCAAAAAAAAAAACCAATCAAAGATCTTTTAGTATACACTTATCCGGTTAAAGAAAGTTGGTCAAAGAGAATTTCAAAAATTAAAAAAAAGTTCTGATCAAATAGAATTTCAAAGAACCAACTGAAGTATTACCTGGTTAAAGAGAGTTCTGGTCAAAAAAATTTCAAAATCCACTAAAAATTCTATCTATTAGATCGATCGAATTAAAGTTTTAAAGAGCCACACAACTGTCGTGAACAACCAATGTCTAGAGTCACATTCATAGAGTTAATTTTATTCTAAAAAATTCATTTTAGCAGTCAGAGAGTTTGGTCAAAGAGAATTTCAAAAAAAAACAATTAAAGATCTTTTAGTATACACCTACTCAGTCAAAGAGAATTTCAAAGAATTCAAGATATTGTCTTAGCTATTACTATCGATTTTCACTCAGAATAAGGAATAAAAAAGAAAGAGAGAGAATTGATTAGCAAAACCTCTTTTATAACAATTGATTAAACTCTGATCTATGTCATCAAAACTGCAATAACTACGTGATTCATGTAACAAGAAGCTAGAACCCAAAACCTAAAGAAAGCATTATCTTTAGCTTCTAGCTAAAGCTTACGAAAAGAGACCTTTCTAGAGTTGTAAAATTAATAAATTAGTGTTATAGTTTTAGTTGATTTTATTATTTGGTGTCAAAGAGAGTTTTGGTCAAAGAAAATTTCAAAATCCACCAAAATCGGTCAAATAACAAATTTCAAAAAGCCCAAAAGTGTGTTATATGCCCCACGTCTATACACAACTGTTGCAACCAACCAATGTCTAGAGTCACGTTTATTAGATTTAATTTCTATTTTAAAAAAATTCATAATTCGGCAGTTAGAGAGTTTGGTTACAAAAAAAATTATTATCTAAGTATTGTAACTTTTGTCACAATAACTATTATGGGTTCAATTCTTTAGCAAGATATTTACTGGCTAGAGGTGGTAATTGATCAAAACTTTTTTGATCGATTACAAATAATCAATTATGCTCAATAATATCTTTCTGAATTAAATTTAATAATGCATTCAAATGTGAGATCAGATTTTTTTTCTTAATATGATCACTACATAGAACATAAAGCAAAACTTTTAATTGTAAATCTTCAAAGCTCTTTTATATATGTAAATATATTATTTGTTAATTTTTACTTACTTATCAAGCTCGAATGAAAAATTTTAATTTAAAATTGTTTTTCAAAATACCCCAAAAAACTATTGATATAAACAAAATTGATAATGCTTAGATTTTATTGGTCCAACACTTCATGTTGATATTTTTTTCATAAAAAGTGTATTAATTATTGGACTATATTTTGTCTTCTTTGTTGAAATAAGTCAGAAGGCTCTACCAATTCAAAATTTAAATACTGTTAGTGGCAATACTGCCAAAATTTGCCACACTAAATTCATCCAAAACTATGACAAAAGACTCGAATCGAAGCCCCCAAGGCCACATAAAAGAAAATGAGGCTAAAGAAATAAGCCTATTGAAAAGCTCATCTATTTGTAAACAAAAAGCCAAGCAAAGCCAAAAGTGGCATGCTTGCTGAGCTTAGATTAGAAAAAAATCGATTTTGTTTTTTTTCTTTTCCCCCCTGCATGTACAAAAATTGTATAAAATGAGCTCTTTTTGCTTTTAATAAAGAGCAGGGAATGTCTGCATAAAATTCATTCACTCAACCCACATATATCCTTTTGTCACCTCTGTGTTGTTTTGGTGGTGGTGATTAGCATAGTCCAATTGCTACTAACACAAAATTTTTTACCAATTATACTTCTACTGTTATAACTAGTTCTATAGCATGTACCTCGATCAGGAAATCCAAAAACTTTAATGACTTTATATAGAATAAAGATTAGTCAACTTATTAAATATAAACTAAATTTGTTATTATAGATGTTATCATATACATATTGATCTTTTGTTTATGGTTTTTATGCAAAGAGATTGAGACCTTTGCTTTTGAGATTGATAATTTAGAAAATTTATTTCCAATATACTACTAGTTTATGTATCGTCTCTATATAGAAATATTTAAGTTTTTAAATTTCCTGCTACAACACCAGCTATAGCACCCATCTTATCATTATCAGCAAGTTTATCTGTGGAATACTAGAGCATTAACAAAAAAAAACAAATTCTTGAAAAAATTTTGCTCGAATTAATGACTCCTTGTGAAGAGTAGCAATAAAGAAGAGACAAGTACTTATTATTATGTTATAATAAAGCTAATCATGCAAGTAAATGTACTATTATGCTGAAGTATAGTTGTTAGATAAAATCTAAATTCCCAAAAGACAAAACCTCTGGCAAAAGATAAAATGACAAAACCTATACTCAAAAAAGATGAAATCCTAGTGCTCCTACTAAAAAAAATTATTTTTATTGAACAAAATTCAACATCTTCGTCTTCTATTAGTTGTGTCGCCTTTTGCAGTTTCGTCATTTCGTTATTTAAGATTTTAATTGACGAAAGATGAAACTAGGTTTCGTGTTTCGTCAGCAAGGTTTCATCTAACAACTATATGCTGAAGAGTATGAAAAGCAAATAATAATAATAGAATAAGTGTTAATAAGGCCAGATCAAAAGTTTATAAAATAATTTTAGCTCATTGTTCTAAAATTAATACAACTTTAAAAAAAAGATTAGTAAGATTAAACAGTTTCAATTCAACTGCAGGCCTTGCTCTGCAACAAATTAAAATAATCGAAAATTATTTTTCCAGACAAACCTAGTAATATATATTTTGTTACCCACCAGAATGCCAACAAGGCATTTTATTTTTTTTTTTGTAATTTCAATTTTGTTAAAATTTTTTTTTTTTTGTATTAGTCTAGTTTATTTAATATAAATATAATGATAATATTATGTTATTAATTTAGGTAAATAAAGTTCTTTTCAGTAGTTTTAAAATAAATATTAAAGGTATATTAGTCAAAAAAAAAGAGTTGATCAAAGAGAAATTAAGAGAGTTATAGTCAAAGAGCCAACTAAAGTGTGGTTCTGTCATCACGTCTATAGAGTTAATTTCTATTTTAAAAAAATTCATAATTAAGCAGTTAGAGAGTTTGGTCAAAGAGAATTTCAAAAAACCAATCAAAGATCTTTTAGTCTGGTCAAAAAGAACTTGATCAAAGAGATTTCAAAGAGAATTTCAAAGAAACAACCAAAGATTACTGGTCAGAGAGAGTTGTAATCAAAGAAAATTTCAAAATCCACATAATTTTATTAGATCAGTTGAATAAAAGTTTCAAAGAGCTAACTAAAGTGTATGTGTTATGTGCCTCACCCCCACATACAACTGTCGTAACCAACCAATGTCCAGAGTCATGTCTATACTGTAGAATTAATTTCTATTTTAAAAAATCATAATTTAGTAGTTCAAAAGTTTGGTTAAAGAAAATTTCAAAAAACCAATCAAAGAACTTTTAGTATGCACCTACTCGGTCAAAGAGAGTTTTAAAAAATCAAAGTTCTCTTTGTATATACACCAAGAGAGTTGTGATTAAAGAAAATTTCAAAATTCACATAATTCTATTAGATCAGCTAAATAAAAGTTTCAAAGAGCCAACTAAAAGTGTGTGTGTTATGTGCTCCACCCCCGCACACAACTATCATAATCAACTAATGTCCAGAGTCATGTCCATACTGTAGAATTAATTTCTATTCTAAAAAATCATAATTCAGTGGTCAGAGTTTGGTCAAAGAGAATTCCAAAAAACTAATAAAAGAACTTTTAGTATGCCTACCTGGTCAAAAAGAGTTCTTGGTCAAAAGAGAGTTTTAAAAAATCAAAGTTTTCTTTGTACACACACTCTGGTACCGGCTAAAAAGAGTTGTAGTCAAAGAATATTTCAAAAACCACCCATAAGTAGGGATAAAAAAAGGGTCCTAGGACAAAATTACCATATTGTATTCAGAACGACCTCTAACCTCTTTTACAAACTCTTCTAGATATATTTAATCTTTTATCGAATTCAAGCTCTAAATTACGCTAGAG